>CM049403.1:31355000-31362500 GCA_026929865.2 Hyperoplus lanceolatus | reverse complement strand
GTCTTCTATTGTCTAACCATCAAAGCTTAAACCACTGTCAAAAAGTAGATCCTCAAGTGCCCCACATCATCTCAACTTTTATTTTTAATTTTTTATCTCAACTTCTAAAGCACTTACATCAACTAAACTTTCCCATAATCATTCTTGGCACTATTCTGAAGGTTGTTACAGAAGGATTTGTTCATAATGTTGTTTATTCTATGATTTATGATATATTTTGTTCCTAAAAACAACTTGATTTATAAAATTAAAAAAGGCTGTATCCAAAATACGTGCCAAGCCATTAAAAGTGTGACTAAAATAGACAAAACATTTCTTTTAATTATTTGCCTAAACTATAGTGAAGAGTATTAGGGCCACACGATAGAGATAAAACGAGAGAAATAATTTTTAATTTTCAAGACTGAAAAAAAAAAGAAAATTATGTATATTTTGTGATGGTGCAGGTGTTTGTTTGTTTGTGTGTAATAATTATATTGTGAACAAAATAAAAAGCCCTGATGTTGTAACATGTTGTGTGCAGACTGGGTTGAGTTCAGCCCTTATGAGATCGGGATGTCAAAGTACGGAACCTTCATGACACCAGATCTGTTCGGAAGCAAGTTCTTCATGGGAACAGTTGTGAAGAGATACGAGGAAAACCCGCTTCACTTTCTGATGGGTGAGACACATTTCAAATGTAATTAATTAATTTATTTTAAAATAGCGGACAGTACGGGCCGCTCCGGTGGCGTGGTGGATAGAGCATTTACCATATTGGCTCCGGCCTTCATTGCAGTGGTCGCGGGTTCAAATCTGACCTATGGGGGGCGCCTTTAGCTCAGTTGGTAAGGCGTCCCCCTCCCGGGCCGGGCCCAGCAGCAGACCCGGGTTCGATTCCCACCCGCGGTCGTTCTCTGCATGTCACGCCCCTCTCTGCCCCATTTCACCTCTGTCTCTCTGCACTGTCAATAAAGCATAAAAATGCCAAAAAAAAATCTTAAAAAAAAAAAAAAAAATCTTAAAAAAAAAAAAAAAAATCTGACCTATGGACCTTTACTGCATGTCACCCCCCCTCTCTATTTCAACTCTTTCACTATTTATTTAAAACTGTCAAATAAAGGTTGAGACACTGAAAAAAAATATATATATATAAAAAAAAGATATTTCTCAAACATAATCAATCAATATGTAAGATAACAGTATAAGGCCCTTCACTTCAAAGCATCCTTTTTGATGATTATACACCTGTCTGTACTAACAGTGTGTCTTGACAGGTGTGTGGGGCAGCGCCTTCTCCATTCTGTTCAACAGAGTCCTGGGAGTGAAAGACACAGTTGGAGGCTGCACTATGGAGGAGGAGTTAGGTAACTATCTATTCCTATCTATGGGTGTGTTGGAAAAGCCCTACTAACGTCCTACTCATACTGATTTTGACATCAATTTGAGTATGTTGTGGTTATGTATGTGAGTTTGTGTAGGTGAGAAATGCCCTGATGAGTAGGGGAGAACGGGGTAATCTGAGCCACTTTTTACATTTGCTCCCCTCTAAGCGAGCTAAAATGATTTATCACTCAAATTTACACATGTCCCATTAATTCAGGGTGTTTCCTAGAAATGGGCATTAGCAGAATTTTATCAAGACAAAGGGCAGTGAAAATATGATTGTTTTAAAAAAAGTTGTAATGTGGCTCACTTTACCCCAGCTGTAGGGTAAACTGAGACCAGAAAAATCAAGGGGGTAAAGTGAACCACTTACTTTTTCCACTCTGAAACTACCATAACAACACATATTGTAACAGTTAGAATCCTGAAAGCTAGCCACACAATCCAGAACTAATGTCGGACTAGTAAAAGAATGATGGGGTTTGGTCAATTAAGCAAAGCAAATTTTCTAAACACTTGAAAGTAACTCTGAGCAAAATCAAATCCAACATATTATAATTCAAGGTTTTAATAAAATTCAAATGAAAGATAGAACCAGTTAGATTAGAACACAGTCTGGGGGTCAGAACACAGGACCCTTAGAGCCAGCTTGTGTCAGGGGGTCAGAGCATAGGAAAATCAGAACCAGCGAGAACAGCCTGGGACTCAGAACACAGGAGAAGACCCAACTGGATTATAACATCAGTCTGTCATACTCTACAACTAGGCCTACTCTACATTCCAGCCCTGAATGTTACAGGGAAAGATGAGAAGGTGCTCTTTCCGTGTGGTTGCCCCAGGTCGTCTTCCTGGTGTATTTCCTTGGCATGATGGCATTTCTACAATGTGTATGACATTAAAATAAAACATATGTTATTTGATATTACAATCAAATATGTTTAAGACTAAACTTAACTTTTTGCCTCATGGTGGGGGAAAGTGAGACAGTGGCTCACTTTCCCCCACAGCATTTAGCTCACTTTCCCCCACCACCACAATTTGAGAAAAAACTACCTCTCTTGCATTTCAGGCTAATCTTTAGCTAATATCATCACATGGTTTTTATATGTTGGTAGTTCATCAACACGTATGATAGAAGTTTTTCTACGTGAATACATTTGCTTTGGCACAACAGTTGATTGAGTTGACAGCAAGAAAATTTACTTTTACATGCAAAATACCTATTTTGGTGAAAAAAAACATGCTTACCACAGCACCATGAGGTCCTCTCTTTCAGGGCCATGGGGAAATGAGAGGGGCTTGAAAACATATATCTCACATGACCACAAATGTTTTCCGTTGCCTAGATACAGGGGGTGGCTCACATGACCCGATGCCTCAGATTCCCCCGTTCTCCCCTACTTACTTGCGGGAAGATTTTGTGTATGGATCGATAGGTTACTTTCCCTACTCAACCGCCCCACAATGCTTTGCGTTTGTTTGTCTTCCAAGTAACACAATTGTCGGAGCCATAGAGAAGATTAGGCTCATTTTTGGATCTTAAATCTAAAATATGTTTTCGTAGTCATGGCTTTGTCTAAGTTTTTACAAGTTGTTGTTTACAGATAATGCCATTGTATTTTGCGCTTCATAGATCAAGTGATAAAATCTTTTTTTTTCATGCTACACCCTTCCACTGAAACAGACATTCTAGTCTTGTTGTTCATCTCTTATTACACTTGGTTCTTTGTTTACCGCCGGCATTATTTTCACCTGCACCTATCCTCACCCACTTTTTTAAAAATAGCCCAACCTAAAAATACATATCCAGGTATCTTAGCTTGAGTGCGTCTGTGTTATGTTTGCGCACAATAGAAGCTACAGATGATTATTCTTCTGACAGCTCATTGGAGGTTTGTTTTGGTTGAACGCGTTTGTTTTAGGGATGACCTTCTAAGGATTCACACACTCCTAACAAACAATGGAGGTGATGCAAAAGTGCATAGAACAATCTCCACCCAGGTTAAGAATGCATTAGTTTATCGGACGCCTTTCATTCATATAAGGAGAAGCTTGGATAGACATAAACAAAGGAAAGGGAATTTGATAATGTCACATACTTGAACAAAGGTAGATCTACAAGTATGTATAGCGCTCTGGAAAAAATTAAGAGTCCACTCCAAATTATCAGGGTCTCTTTTTCTTTACTATTTATAGGCATATGTTTGAGTAGAATGAACATTTTGGTTTTATAATATAAACTACTGACAACATTTCTACCAAATTCACAATATTTTTTTTTGTAATTAAGGGTATTTTCAATAAGTAATGTAGAGATGAAGATTTGAAAAAATCCAGACTGGTCTCTTTTTTTATTTTTCCAGAGCTGTATTTATTTTTAAATGCTTCTAATTGCTATTATATTCTACTTGAAAAAGTATTCAAGTTTTTGAAGGAGTTAGTAGCCTAGCCCTAACTGTTTAAATAGGTGTGTTGAAAGGTTGTGTGTGTGTGTGTGTGTGTGTGTGTGTGTCTCTGTGTCACTCTGTGTGTGTGTGTGTGTGTGTGTGTGTGTGTGTGTGTGTGTGTGTGTGTGTGTGTGTGTGTGTGAGCCTACTTAAGTGTTTGAAGTTGCATCCTAATGAGTGAACTGTCCTTGTGTCTTACAGAGCAGATCAAACCGCAGCACATCGTTGGAGAAGACAATGACAATGACGAGGAGCTACGGAAAAGTGAGAGCTAACATTAGCATCATTCATAATATGCTACTACTGCACAACACACCTTGAACCCTGCCAGCTGATTCCTGTTTATCTATTTTTTTTTTTAATTTTTAAATTTTCAAAGATTTTATTTTAATGTGCGACAATACAAGGAACCACAAAGTGATACAAGACATAAAAAGTCACATGAAAATAAAAAATGAATATAAAAGAGGAAAGTAAAATAAAACTAGCAGTAGCAGCGTAAAGTTAAATATCTCCTGTGCTTATTCAGTCACTTTTCAAATTCATACCCCTATACATATTACTCTAAACCATACATCTTTATCTAGTTTTAATTTTTAATTTTAATCCATTTGAAATAATATTCCTCATTTCAACAACATGTGCATATGTAAATACATGCAGTAACTTTGAACACGTTCACTTATTTGTGTATATACTGTATATTCCTTTAATTGTATCTGTATTTTCTATTTTGAGCACACAGTAATACAGAGTCTGCCACACCAACATTTCACTGCACATACTGAAATAATTAGATTTTGTAAAAGTACAAACAGACACCTTAGTGCGCCGGTATATATAACATGTGTTATGGGTGCAATGGAGATGTGTGATATTGAACGGTTTTAGTAAATGTTTTGACACTTTTTTTGGGGGATCTGAGGGGAAGGTTGACACCTTAACACTTTTTTTTTTTTTTTTTTTTTTTGGCATTTTCAAGCTTTATTAGATAGTACAGAGTTGAAATGGGGAGACAGAGAGAGAGGGGGGATGACCTGCAGTAAAGGTCCACGGGTCGGATTCGAACCTGCGACCACTGCAACGAAGGCCAGAGCCAATATGGTACGCACTCTATCCACTATGCAACCGGAGCGCCCCGCCTTAACACCTTTAAATAACTACAGCTACATCAGAGCAGCTACTTAGGCCTACTGTTAGGTTTCACTTCTGACTTCACAATGTGTGTTATAATTTGCACATTTTGGCTGGAGCGAGGGTGATGGGTGTGGGGTGCTTGTGGTTTAATGGTTAGAGCCTACTGCCCCCCATAGAGTCTCAGTCCTCTTCACAGCAGACCTCTGCCCCATTTCAACTCTGTCTCTCCAAATCTGTCCAATAAAGCATAAAAATACATGATAAATACTTAATACTAGCAATCAAAACAGTATCATGTGTTTGTGGCATTTATACAAATATATTCTAGTCTTACGTTTGGTTCATGCTCCCTCAAAATATATATATTTTTTTATTTATGATGATAGAATTATTCAATACTAAGAATTACATCAACTAACTGCAGGCTCAAAACACAAATCTCCCCTCCCCATTAAAAAAAAAATCCCAAAAAAAGTAGGCTATAAATATGTTTTTAAGTATCATAAAAAATAATATAAAAAAAGTATAAACAATTTTTTTCAAGAAGTATAAAAAAAAAGTATTAGAAAATAAATAAAAAATTCTCCTGTGACAACATTTGAATTTATATTTTCTCATTGTTTATTTGTTTTTTTTTAAGATTATTTTTGGGCATTTAATAGTTTGTCAGTTAATTTTACAATCACTTACTGTATGCCCTCATAGCCTTCGACAGGGCAGGATCCATTTAACTTAACCAGTCTTCTAACAGTGCGGATGTATTTTTTTCAAAGATAATTTTTTGGCATTTTCAAGCTTTATTAGACAGTACAGAGTTGAAATGGGGAGACAGAGAGAGAGAGAAAGGGGGGATGACCTGCAGTAAATGTCCACGGGTCGGATTTGAACCCGCGACCACTGCAACGAAGGCCGGAGCCGATATGGTACGCGCTCTATCCACTACGCCACCAGATCTCATTGTTTTTGTTGTCATTATCTTGTGTTCAGCGGGCACAGAGAACCAAGAGGCAGAGGAGGAGTCCAGTCGGTTGGCTCAGGCGAGCTGGGTTCACAGGATGATCACGTCTCTCTTCAGTGACTCGTCTCTGTTCAACACCAGAGAGGGACGCGCCGGGAAGGTAACTGAACATCTACATTCAACAGGGAACGATTTAACCAGGGCTATCAAATTAAATATTTTTTTAAATCACAATTAATCGCTGAATTTCCATCGTTAATAGCAATTACTTTGCTTTATTTATTGTATGTTTAAAATTCTATTATTTTGTATTTGATAACCGCTTTTAAAGGTGGTGTCAGCGATTCGGGTGAATGCTTTTTGTCAAAATCACTTTGTCAAAATCTGAGAACATCTCCGCAAGATTCGCTACCTGCTGTACACAGTATGGACAGGTATCGTGAGGAGATATTCACTGATTTTGACAGAAAGTGATTTAGAATGGTTCTCCAATATAGCTGACTCCACCTTTTAGTCCTTATAAACTTAATCCTACCAGTGTATCATGATTGGGGATTTGCGTCTGTCCATAAGCATCCGTCTGATAAGTTGCACTTGTATGCTGTATGTAAATAAATAAACAGATAAAAAGGTGTGTGTGTGTGTTATGCCCCAAACATTGTGAATTGCGATTGAGAAGGTCAAAGCTGACAGCCAGAGATCTTACACATCATACAAAACACTGTGTGTGTGCTCTAGCTGTAGTATATTCTGACATTTCCTATATTTACATTCTGATATTATTTATATTCTGACATTTCCTATATTTACATTCACAACAACCTGCCTCTCTTTAAATATGGTAATATTGTGTGTGTGTGTGTGTGTTTGTCTGTCTGTCTGTCTGTCTGTGTTTGTGCGTGTGTGTGTGTGTGTGTGGTGTGTCTGTCTGTCTGTGCGTCTGTCTGTCTGTCTGTGTGTGTGTGTGTGTGTGTGTGTGTGTGTTGTGTGTGTGTGTGTGTGTGTGTGTGTGTGTGTGTCTGTCTGTCTGTCTGTCTGTCTCTCTGTCTGTGTTACCAGGTGCATAACTTCATGCTGGGCCTGAACCTAAACACCAACATGCCGTTCTCTCCATCCCAAGAGGCCGTATGCCCCGCCCCCCCGCCAGAGGAGGAGGTAGACGCTGTCACCGGTGAGATGGAAAAACAGATCGATTAGAAAAGAAAAATTACAAAAAAGATTGATTTCAGTCAAGGAAATAAAACAATAGGACAGGATAGGATTGTTCTGCATTGCGCTGTTTTGATTTGGTGCCCACCATCTCTACCATTGTGTCCTTGAGCAAGACACTTTAACCCCAAACTGCTCCAGGGGCGCTGTACTATGGCTGACCCAGCGCTCTGACCCCCTCTGGAGTGTGGGAACTTGAGAGGGGAGATGCGGAAAGACAAATTTCAATGTGACCATTGACTAATAAAGTAACTTAAAGGAATACATCATCCATACGGAACCGGTGTTCTATCATTATAAAATCAATTTTTATAATATAATGAATGAGGTTTTCCCTTGGCCCAGCTGTCCTATTAATCCTAACCCTACATTTTACCATGTGTG
>CM049403.1:31342500-31350000 GCA_026929865.2 Hyperoplus lanceolatus | reverse complement strand
TTCTTTAAAAAAAAAAAAATTGTGGAGGTAAAGTCGCTCTGAGGAGCTTTCAGCGTTTGTTAATTCTTGCGCCCCCTTTGGACAAAAGCTAAAATGATACTGTTTCAGAAATTTTTAAAAGTTCCTCACAGCACCGTTAACTACAAAAAATGTTGGGCCATCAAAATAAATTAATACGTTTTAACTTTAATTTGAACATTGGTTCTGTATTGCTTCTGAACCCCCATTGACAAGCTCCTAAGATAACATAGACGTTACATTCCTTGTACTGTAGTCCTTGTGGAAAAGCCTGGACTGTCAATTCACCTGTGAAACTATTTGCTTATAGTTTTTAATGTTTTTAGATTCCATTTGTGTATTAGCTGTGAAGGTGTTAGTAGCGCTAAACAAACAAACTAGATTTCCGAGATTTCCCAACACTATATAGGGTTCACAGTTGACGATACAGCAAACACTATTTACGTAATGTTGCACTGTGTGAGATTCAAGGATATCGAAAGGGATTAAAAAGTGATTCAGGACTACAGTATGTTGCACAGGACATTACGAGCTAAGGGTCTAAGGGCAGTGTGTGTCATACTGTATGGAATGTAAAGCCCACTGAGACAAATGTCTATTTGTGATATTGGGCTATACAAATAAAACTGATTTGATTTGATTTGATAACGACGTACATGATTTTCCCCCGGCCATGCATCGCTAGCCTAGCTGTATTTATTTTGTCAACGTCAGCGGGGAATTTTGACTTTTTTGCCATTATCACCACGAAAATATCAGTTTGTTGTGCAAGATCAAAAGATTTCAAATTACGAAAAGGAACGTCTAAGAAGCGGATACAACAAGTCCCGTCAGGTTCACAGTGGGTGTGTTGGCGGTGGGAGGTCAGACTGACTTTCACCCCATATGACTCACTTCCACTGGCTGAGTAACGACTCAAATATTGCGAAATTTACATATTTGATTTGATGGCGAGGTCATCTCAGCTGTTATATCAGCGAGTTCACCAATGGACATGGCCTCATCCGAGACACTTCGTCCGTCTGTCCGTCCGTCCGTCCTGTCGGTCTGTCTGTCTGTCCGTCTGTCGGTCTGTCTGTCTGTCTGTCTGTCTGTCTGTCTGTCTGTCTATCTAAACTTAATGAATAAAATAAGTATTCCCCTTGCTGATGCCAATATATATTTATTTTTTATTTTTATTCCTGTTTTCTCTGCTCATTATAAGTTATTCTTGTGATTGTGTTTATTGTGTATGGTCATAGTCACTGTAAATGAGGAAAACCTCAGTGAAGACACTTTTCAAGTGAAAATAAAGGTTATTGATTGATTGAATATTAATTGATAAATGTTGACTTCAATCCCTGTGTATTTTGTCCCCCCCATTAAGGTGATTAAAGAAGCCATCAGAGACTGCATTGTGGCGAGGAAGGAGGACCCATCATCGCGACCGCTGGCCTTCTCTCTCAGCGACATCCCCAAGAAGAAGTTCCTCAAACGGGATCACCACGGGAAACCAGTGGCCTGATTCTGAGACTTTGGATTTGGATAAAACACAAACGGACTACAGAGATTTTTTACTTTTTTTGTAGATTCTGTCTTTTTAGTTTTTAAGTAAAGCATTTTTGCTTTCTTGTTTGGGAGAATTTATCGCCGCTCGTTCTCTTTTCTGTATACTTTTAATTTCAGTTTTTAATGTCTTAAAAAGAGCCTTAAGTTTGACTGGTTAAAAAAGCCTTAATGATCGCATACATTTCGCCACACTGTGTGAATTATCACCCGGGCTTTATTTATATGAATGTGGCTCCTGTGAAAAAACTTATTCGCCACAATCAGTTGATTTCCTGCTTTCGCCTGCTGGCTGTGAGAGAAGACTGGATTTTGTAATTCAACACTTTTACTAAACAATGTAGTGAGACTGGATTCATACAGCAAACTCACTGGCTCCATCACCAACAACAGGAGATTGTTTGTGTGTGCTTTTATTTTATTTCCCCCCCAACACTTCACCATGTCACTTAGCTCTACATGTTTTTTTTTTAAGATCATTTTTTGGCATTTTCAAGCTTTATTTGATAGTACAGTTGAAATGGGGAGACAGAGAGAGAGGGGGGATGACCTGCAGTACAGGTCCACAGGTCGGATTTGAACCCGCGACCACTGCAATGAAGGCCGGAGCCGAAATGGTACGCACTTTATCCACTGCACCACCGGAGCGGCCCTTAGTTCCACATGTTTGAAAGAGATGTCTATACTTCAAACCTGCTTGAATCTTCTCCAGATGCAATTATGGTTGCGTTTTCTTTCAAAGTTGTGTTGCAGAAAAAATTGCCACATTTATTGCATAAGTGTCATAGTCAAACATTTTATTTTGGTTTGGCTACTTCAAAAGTGGATGGGCGAACACTTCCTTATTAAAGAAAGTATTTAGAATAACAAAACTGTAAAAGAAACTGCATTTCACAGGCAATAACAGCAACACATGGGCTTTACAAACATCTTTTTCTTAGCAGAATAAAGTTCTGTAGACATTTTAAAATAACTTAATTTCGCCCAATGTTTTGTTGGTAACTTACCCTGCGTTCCAATAACCATGCTTCCCTACTGTTTAGTATGCCAGAAAAAGGTTTATGATGTCCCAATTCATGCACGTCAATTGTAGTATGCTGAAAATACACAGGTGCCCACCTAACTTCAATTGCATTTCGGAGTATTCGTCTTTATTCTTGACATTTTTCGACATAATGAAAAAAAAATTCCTTATCTGATTTTCTTTTCTCTCCTGTGGCCCTAAAACTCTTCTGTACTTTAGTATGTAGTGTAGAAAAAAGAAAGAGTATGTGATTTGGAGCAGGGTTGGTTTCATCGACTGCACATATTTCTTGATAAAACTTGGCCAGGTGGACCAGTGAGTAATGCTAGTGGCTTGCATCTTCCCTTCTATCTTTTTATAGAGCCGTTGTTGCTGTTTCTAAATGTTGCTCTGTGAATGCCTCACCTGTATTGTACCCGTCTGTCTGTCTGTCTGTCAGCTCGCACTCTTCTCAACTACAGTTCACGCAAAATCGCCATGCTTTTATTTAGTTTTTCTTTCCAACCTAACAGCTCGCCCAAACATGTAAAATCCTATTTTGGAAACATGCAAGAAATTGTCCATTGGTCGGTCGGTAACCGTTTTGTTTCGTGTGATGGCAACACACACACACACACACACACACACACACACACACACACACACACACACACACACACACACACACACACACACACACACACACACACACACACACACACACACACACACACACATTCACCGGGGATACCTCAAACATCCCAGTGATGCTGTCCCACCTATGGTTAAGGAGCACGCCCTTCTTCCCTTAAAGGGTGTGTCTGCACTTAAAAAAGACTCCATTTTGGAAAAACAATAACTTAATACCATGGAAACAGACACGCTTCTCTTCACTCTCCCGATCTCTCTCCATTGAGATAAAGGTGTGTGTGTGTGTGTGTGTGTGTGTGTGTGTGTTCTTTTCCTGACCATGTTATTTCAGGCTAAAGTTTTTTTTTTTAACTTTTTCTCTACATTAACTCTTAACTTAAAGATTGGGTGGAGTGGGGATGGTGGGTCTCTGGAATTTTTAACACACTACACCTACACCTGCAGCAGTAGAGGCCTGGCAATCTGTCACACTACACCTTTTACCTTCAGGGGCCTACGGGGTTTCACACACACACACACACACACACACACACACACACACACACACACACACACATACTGGCAGGCACACACACACAATACACACACACATACTGGCAGGCACACACACACACACACACCAGTGGAATTTTACACCCAAGCCCTGCCGACTCCGATATGCTCATATATCAGGCCTGTTGGTTTAAAAGGAATCTGAGAAAGACAGTCTGGCTGCAGTGATTTATGACCAACCAGATACATGGGGATAGAGTGCTATCTGCAGCCTTATATTTACTGGACAGAAAATAAGATATTTCCCAACATGTTGAAACTTGAAATACACCTTTAAGATCAATTTTATTCTTAGTAATCTGCATCAAAACAAGCGCTTGTCATTTTAAGAGTTGTACACTGTTCACTATTGTTTTCTCTGTAGCATTATAGTACATTTAGAAAAGCATACACCAGCTGTCACATTCGTATGTTGTAATACTATTTTTAATGTCACATTACATTTTCACAATGTTTAATATTGACAATGTTTACAGATGTATAGCAGGATGCTAAACGGTCAGTCTTCTAGGGAATGAATATGTGTACATACCGACAGTCCTGTGATCCTTTACTGTATCTCAGCTGGCAAAGCATGACATACGTAATGTGTGTGTGTGTGTGTGTGTCAAAAGGAGGATAATAAATGAGAGAATTTAACCTTGTGTGTGTTGTGTTTTCTGTTAACATATCAAAGACACCCTTCCTTCCTCAGCGAGACCCATCCTGAAATAACAGAGGAGGCATTATCATTATGTTTTGCTTTCTTTTGTTTAACTCTTAGAGCTACAATGCGTAACTTTTTTCAGATAAATGGATGTCGGTTCAAGTCATCAAGTCACATTCAAGCCATCACCAAACAAATTCACTCAACGTCAATTTGTTTGGCGATGGCTCTTTAAGCCTATCGGCTCCACAAAACTCTCTTGTATTTCTTAGTATGGCAGCGTTTACAAACTGATACAAATATTTGGGATGTCCCTATTTTCTTGTGGCCAGATTTAGTACGGTTAGTCTACTACATCCGGGCAAGATTTTTAGTGTTAAAAAACAGCATCCTATTTGGGCGATTTTGACCCACAATCCAGTGCGCACCTGAAATAAAATCACATCGACGGAGCCTCTGTATGAAAACAAACCGGGATACGACGGGTATAAAAGCAAGAGGCAAGATCAAGGCTCAATGTTATGATGATATGAATAAGTAAAAGTATGTCCCAAGTGTTTGCCTACTGCATCCTAACTAGATTCTTTTTATAGTCAGATATAGTATGTAGAATAGAAAAAATAAAGAGTATGCCATTTGGAACGCAAGGTAGTATATAATTTGCATATTTATCTCAAAGCCATAATAAGACTCTCTGCTCATCCCGACATGCTCTGAATAGCTTACTTGAATTTAAGCGTGAGTGATGCATCAAAACAAACACACCAGAATCACTTAAGTATGCAGCCACCCACAGTCTCACCTGCCCCGACACAGCATCCGCTAATTCATTACTTTCCCACAATTTGACCAACATCCAAGACCAATATAATACAATACCGAACCCCCCCACGCAATGCTGATAATTATGAGCCGGGGATACTTCGGTGTTAGTCATAAACCGAAAGCAGTGGAGTCAATACACACACACCTGCAAGAACGCACGCATGCATGCACACACACACACACACACACACACACACACACCACACACACACACACACACACACACACACACACACACACACACAAGCAAGCACTTAGACACTCACTCACACACACAGCTTCCAAGTTTCATCTCACCCAAAAGCTGGACTGCACACACACATGCAATCAGTGATGCACACCTACACAGACACTTACACAGACACACACACACACACACACACACACACACACACACACACACACTCACACACACACACACACACACACACACACACACACACACACACACACACACACACACACACACACACACACACACACACACACACACACACACACACACACACACACACACACACACACACACCCACACACCCACACACACAGACACAGACACACACAGTTTCATCCCACCTGCAGGGCCCCTTGTCTATCTGCAGGAGAGGGGAGACAGACTCCACTTTGGAACTTTCCAGAGTGGGTTACACACACACACACACACACACACCACTGGATTAATTTGCATTTTCACGTGAAGGTCATGTATGATCCTGCACTGCTGAGTCACTCACATAGCACAGACGGGTTGGGGCGCCGCACAAAGCCCGCAATGAAGGATACTCATGACCAATGCACGCAAGGCTGTGTTTGAGTGTGTGTGTGTGTGTGTGTGTGTGTGTGTGTGTGTGTGTGTCTCTGTGTGTGTGACGGAGAAAGGGAGAGTAAGGGAGAGTAAGGGAGTGGAAGGAAGACAATTAAGAAAAAGTGAGAGAAATATAGGGGAGAACGGGGTAATCTGAGCCACTTTTTACATTTGCTCCCCTCTAAGCGAGCTAAAATGATTTATCACTCAAATTTACACATTTCCCATTAATTCAGGATGTTTCCTAGAAATGGGCATTAGCAGAATGTTTTCAAGACAAAGGGCAGTGAAAATATGATTGTTTTAAAAAAAGTTGTCATGTGGCTCACTTTACCCCAGCTGTGGGGTAAACTGATCCACTTACTTTTTCCACTCAGAAACTACCATAACAACACATATTGTAACAGTAAGAATCCTGAAAGCTAGCCACACATTCCAGAACTAATGTCGGACTAGTAAAAGAATGATGGGGTTTGGTCAATTAAGCAAAGCAAATTTTCTAAACACTTGAAAGTAACTCTGAGCAAAATACAAAATCAAATACAACACATTATAATTCAAAAGGTTTTAATAAGATTCAAATGAAAGATAGAACCAGTTAGATTAGAACACAGTCTGGGGGTCAGAACACAGGACCCTTAGAGCCAGCTTGTGTCTGGGGGTCAAAGCATAGGAAAATCAGAACCAGCGAGAACAGCCTGGGACTCAGAACACAGGAGAAGACCCAACTGGATTATAACATCAGCCTGTCATACTCTACAACTAGGCCTTCTCTACATTCCAGCCCTGAAGGTTACAGGGAAAGATGAGAAGGTGCTCTTTCTGTGTGGTTGCCCCAAGTCGTCTTCCTGGTGTATTTCCTTGGCATGATGGCTTTTCTACAATGTGTATGACATTAAAATAAAACATATGTCATGTAATATTACATTAAAATATGTTTAAGACTAAACTTAACTTGTGCCTTATGGTGGGGGAAAGTGAGACAGTGGCTCACTTTCCCCCACAGCATTTGGCTCACTTTCCCCCACCACCACAATTTGAGAAAAAACTACCTCTCTTAGCATTTCAGGCTAATCTTCAGTTATCAACATCACATGGTTTCATATGTTGGTAGTTCATCAACACGTATGATAGAAGTTTTTTCTACGTGAATACATTTGCTTTGGCACAATAGTTGATTAAGTTGACAGCAAGAAAATGTACTTTTACATGCAAAATACCTATTTTGGTGAAGAAAACATGCTTACCACAGCACCATGAGGTCCTCTTTTTCAGGGCCATGGGGAAATGAGAGGGGCTTGAAAACATATACCTCACATGACCACAAATGTTTTCCGTTGCCTAGATACAGGGGGTGGCTCACATTACCCGATGCCTCAGATTCCCCCGTTCTCCCCTATGTATAATATTTCCATGCACAAAAGTCTGTGTGTATGTGTGTGTGTGTGTGTGTGT
>CM049403.1:31270000-31337500 GCA_026929865.2 Hyperoplus lanceolatus | reverse complement strand
TCTATCTATCTATCTATTTAGTTTTAGATGAAAGGAGTTTGCCTTGCTATTTTGGTGCAAATAAATCAACAAAATAAATACATATATACAATAAATAAACAATGTTAATTAAAAACTTGTTTAGGGCTGTCCAACACTTTTTCGACTTAAAATGTTAAATCTGGATTTTAAAAGAAAGCATGAACTAGACACTAGAGGCATAAAAATAATGAAAATGTTACACTGATGTAGTTAACTTATGTATGACTGCCATCCAGCGGCCAATGACGGTAACTACACACTGCACACCCTGCAGTTTTATCTTATCACCACCAGGGAGCAATGTCGTGAACGCGGAAGCAAAAAGCACCACACACATTACACAGAGGAAAAGGGGAGGAAGTCAGGAAGCTTGACAGCACAGCCGTGTCAGAGGGGGAAAAATAGTAAAGATAGCAGCTTTTAACTCCCGTTTAGACCTGATTTAGAGGCCCAATCTTTCCCAAAAATACAATATGTCGAAGAACACAGTCTCAGCGCGCTTCAGGCGAGTGGATGTGGATGAATATGACGAGAATAAATTCGTGGACGAAGAAGACGGAGGAGAAAACCAGCTGGGTCCGGACGAGGCAGAGGTGGACTCCCTCATCAGACAATATCCTTTAACAATAATATGTTTATTATAGATACTGTAGCGTGCGCGCGCGCGTGTGTGTGTGTGTGTGTGTGTGTGTGTGTGTGTGTGTGTGTGTGTGTGTGTGTGTGTGTGTGTGTGTGTGTGTGTGTGTGTGTGTGTGTTTTAACAGCCGACTAGTCTGTGATTTTAAGGCTAAGATTCATCTGCACATTATTTAATCTATTTAACTATCTGTGTGTGTGTGTGTGTGTGTGTGTGTGTGTGTGTGTGTGTGTGTGTGTGTGTGTGTGTGTTTTAGCAGCCTACTAGTCTGTGATTTCAGGGCCAAGATTCATCTGCACATTATGTGATCTCTGACTATTTATGTTAGCAGCCAACCAGTGTGTGTGTGTGTGTGTGTGTGTGTGTGTGTGTGTGTGTGTGTGTGTTTTAGTGCGACGGTTCATCTGCAAATGTAATCTTGTTTACTATTTATGGGTATGTGTGTGTTTGCTGTTGCTTGCAGTATGAATGGGCGTTTTTCTGCAAGTAGGCCAGTTACTGTCTATCTGTCAAGACTTGCCTGGCAGTCACATTCCAGGGATTTCTGCCCCCAAGACACAAAATGCTCTTGTTTTAAATATAGTCTCTATGGTAAATGCATAATTGTATCTCCCAAGCTCACGATTCAAAGTCACATTTTCAATAAGTCAATAAATAAATATTTATTTATTTTATAACTCGACGCCATTGAAAATGAGGGTCACCCCTCAATTGGTCTCTCGAGGATAAATAAAAGTTAAATGAAAACAATTAAAAATTTGATTAGAATCGAGTTTTTCTCTTTGATATAGCAGTTCATTTTTTGCTTATAACTGGTTTATAATTATTGTGTTGAAAGCAAAGTGTTGCTGTAAAGTCTGGCATTCAGCTGAGCCTGTGATTTCTAGTGCTTTGGGTCCTTTGGTCCTTATAAGGCATGAACGATGCTCTACTTCCTTATTGAATAACATAGTAACCCCTCCCACTTCATGTTCCAGTGCGGGAGAATTAAAGGAAAAGGCTCACTCACTTTTATGTGTTGTAGTCAAGACCAAATCAGACCCTTGAGATAACAAAACATCAGAACAACACCACAAACCATATTAAAGGTGCTACAAGTACCTTTTGAATATTTCACAGTCAAATTTTTCCTCTGATGATCATAAATTACATCTAACAGCAAAAGAGACCATCAGTGCAAAGAATGCTATTTCTATATAGTTTTTCTTAATGCATTTGTCATGGATACTGTCACCCAGGAAGAACAGCTGGCATAGTAAAAACACTACATCGGTGTATGAATGTGTGCTCCAGTTGCAAGTCGCTTTGGATAAAAGCGTCTGCTAAATGAAGTAATGTAATGTTTAAAGGTGTTAAAAAATGGACACCGCTCACCCCCCTATGCTGCGTAGCTTCTTCCTTAACCCTCTGTGCACAGGGAACCTCATGGAAGCTTTACAGGCCGTCCTGAAGAACCCGCCAATCAACACCAAGAACCAGAACGTGAAGGTGGGTTGGGTTTTCTCTGTCAGCGGTTTGAGCATTTTACACATTCTGGTTATTTTAACATGTTTCTTAATTTGCCTCTATACATCAGTGGTGATTCGTCCTATATTTTTAAGTAATCAAACTATATAATAGAGAATGGTACGTCTGTTTGCTTGATTGCGTGTGAAACTCCTATTCTAACCTCTGCCTGTCCCCTAACCCTGATTGTGTGTGTGTGTGTGTGTGTGTGTGTGTGTGTGTGTGTGTGTGTGTGTGTGTGTGTGTGTGTGTGTGTGTGTGTGTGTGTGTGTGTGCGTGTGCGTGTGCGTGTGCGTGTGTGTGTGTGTGTGCAAATGTATTAAAAAATAATAAACAAAAATATAATATGTATATAAGTATTCACAGCCTTTGCTCAATACTTTTTCGTGGCACCTTAGGCTGCAATAACAGCCTCAAGCCTCTAACTCTGTTCTTCCCCTCTCTCCCCAGGACCGAGCAGAAGGTTTGGTGCTGAAGGTTCTCACTGCGTTTAAAAGCAGCGACATAGAGAAAGGCGTTCAGTCTCTGGATAAGAGCGGAGTGGATCTGCTGATGAAATACATCTACAAAGGCTTCGAGAAGCCGTCGCGGGAATACAGCAGCGCCGTCCTACTGCAGTGGCACGAAAAGGTAAATACAGTATCTATCTATCTATCTATCTATCTATCTATCTATCTATCTATCTATCTATCTATCTATCTATCTACACATCTACACCTCATGTTCATGACAGAATTATGAAGTTATACATGATGGCTTAGAGGAAACAGTGCCCGACCAGTAACCATGAGGTATCTGGTTGGATCCCCGGCACCGGATAGTTTTTCCCAAATTTTAAATAAAATAAAGAAGAATGATTTGAGAAAAAAATTATAATATCAACACTAATATCAACATATGAATAATAATATTAAAAGCATCATTTATGGGGCCTGTAGTTTATTAGAGATTCGGTTTCAGTTGTAATTTTTTTTTTATTAAATAGCCAGAGGTGGAAAGAGTACAGAAATATTCTACTCAAGTAAAAGTATGATTACTTGGATGAAATTTTACTTAAGTAAAAGTAAAAGTACCGGTCTAAAAATCTAATAAAGTAAAAGTAAAAAAGTAGCTGATTTAAAATGTACCTGAAGTACAAGTTACTAGTTACTTTTTAACAGCGGGAGGGGGCAGGGGTCTCTTCAGTGTAGGGCATTCTATATATAGACAAGGGGATATAAATCTCAAACTAGTTTTGTTTAATTAAAGCGGCTACGAGTAACATTTAAATATCTTTTAAACAGCCTCATGTTTCCTCTGATAATCATAAATTACCTTTAACAGCAAACGAGACCATCAGTGCAAAGAAAAACGTTTTTAAATAGTTTTTATTACTGCATTTGGTCTGGTCGCACACCCAGTCCGATTTTCGGTTCGCTCGTGCAAGCTCTATGGTCACATATCCATATTGGTCGCAGATTTCAGTGTGGCGCTACAACGTCATTTGAGAAGCCTATCCCTCCAGGTGAGGGAAGGGGAGCGGGAGCCTTGTTTGATACAGTTATTTGTCGTCATAATGACTGATAACGGGGCTGAACCATCAAAGAAAAAAAAGAGAAAATGCAATGAAGAAAAGCTAAAAGGGAGAGTGATATAGGCTACGGGGGGTGGGGGGGACGAGGGCGTTGCCAAGCAACGTGTATACAATTTCACGAGAGCGAAACTAGACTGCAGTGTTTACTCCTAAATGAATGAGCGGTTGGTACTAACACAAAGTTTGCTTTGCTTCACCATCATCAGATAACCATTATCTGAAATAGTAATTATTTACAACAACATAAACACATTACCTCATCGTGATCCATACTAACTGCCGTCTATCGTTCATTCGCTTTTTGTGAGGAGTCGGACACGTAGCCTAATCTTTCAGCTCCGTGAGAGAGAGTAGTTAGGTGACACTGCTGTATCAACTCATTGCAATCAGGTGCGTGTGGCAGTGACTGGCATTAGTTGATGCAGTGTCAAAACCACTCTCACGGAGCCGAAAAGAGTCCTCACACTTTCAAAACACGGACATGCACTATATTGCTCCCTTCTCAGTTCACACTCACGCGCCTGGCACGAGCTACAAAACAGCTTTGCGACAGCGGGCGTCGTAAAAATACTAAATACTTTTGTCCAAAGGAGACGCCAACGTGCCATGTTACTCGTAGTGGCTTTAATGCAACACTTTTACAAATTAAAGTGCACAAATTAAACAAATCATGTCACCACACATGAATGGATGTACACTGTGTACGTTAGATAAGCAAATATGGAGCAAATAGTCTGTTAATGTGGGAATTTAACCGGTCTACAGACCTAAACAGACTGCAGCTAAAGTTCTAATAATGTAATTGTGTATAATTGATCTAAACCATGGACATTGCAAGGTTAGGCTGCTCGATTTTGATTGACATTGTTTAATCACAATTATTATAGACAATTATTCATTGACTTAAGAACTGCAGCATGCACTTATTTAACATTTGAAACAATGACTTTGGACTTTAAACATATCCTAATTGAACTGAAAACAAGGAAAATGCAAATAAGTGAAAAATATTTTTAATAATTAATAAAATAAGTGTCAAAATCAAAATAAACCGTTGCAAATGTTGTTGATAGGGCACGTCTTTTGCTAGCAGGAATGTGAGGGCATATTTTATTTATATCTCATGGAGCTGGCTGGATAAGCAAGTTGCATTGTAGGCTACAGTGTTCTTAATTGATAACTGTTGTGGTGACAAGAGTCAAGGAGCTTTAAACCTCTGTGTTTTTTATTCATTTATTGCTTGGTCATAGACCACTTGGATTTGACTTTAAGTGAGTAAACTAAAAGGTCGTGATGTTTTGAGGTGCAGCTGGGTCGCATATGACTTTTTGTCTCTCTCTCTCACGCATGTCATCTGACTCGCGTGTCCGCGCGTAACATATCTTGCACACTATTTTAGTCTATTAGTTTTACCTTTCTTCTCGATCAAAGGCTGACTTTCTGCCGTCTTCTGGAAATTTTTCAAAGCTCCCGGCAACACGCACCGTCTCCATCCTACTCTGCACTGTTAAGCTGAAAGCTAAGCTATCAGGTGAGGGAGGGGCCGATCGCACGGCTGGATGAAAGGTTCGCTGCGTCTTCACGTGCGGTACAATGATAGTTTAACTAGGATTATTTTGTTTTAATGATAGAGGGAAGCAATGTTTGTTGTTATCATTTAGTCGTAATGTGTTCTCTCCTCCTGTCGATCATTCACTGTGTTAGTTTCCGGTATTGTACCGTAAAAATAAAAGCCCCCCACGATATTTCTTTTCTTTTCTCTCCTTAAGCCTAACTATTTTTTTACTCAGTAACGCAGGTGATAAAAAATGTAGCGAAGTACAATACTTCAAAATAAACATACTCAAAGTAAAAGTAAAAGTATAGGTTTTAAAAATCACTTAAAAAATTACAAGTACACAAAAAAGCTACTCAATTACAGGAACGCGAGTAAATGTAATTCGCTACTTTACACCCCTGTAAATAGCCTAGCGGTTAATGTTATGTTTTATTTTACCTAACCACCATCTTGTTTGTGTGTTTCCAGGCTCTGGCGGCGGGCGGTGTCGGCAGCATCGTGCGGGTTTTAACAGCCAGGAAGACGGTTTAATAGAGTCACTCACAGATACAGGAGAACTGCATCAAAACGTACTGTCCATGTCATCTTTACACATAGCATTGGAACTAAAAGGATAAAAAAAAAATATTCGTAACCTGATATTGCGTTCAAGTCTAGACGAAAAATAAGAATTCAAAATCTGGGTCACTTAGGTTAAAAATGTTTTTTTTTACTTCTTTCTTCCAATGCATGATCACAGCCTACTAAATAATATTTCTCACAGGGTGCTACAAATAACTAAACACCCCACCCCCATCCCTCACCCTTTCTCAATGGCATTCCTATAAAGTATGCATTTATGTGATCAATCATGGAGAGATAAATCTTAGAAATGCCGTAAATAATTTTTTTGCTACACACATTTATATATTTAATCCTGGAGACTTTTCCCCAAATTTTACTGTATCCATTAACCAAGGGGGTTGTTTTCCATCCATCCTTTTTGAGGGATTATTACCCAAGATGCATTACCACCATCACCATCACTCCTATTCAATCCCATTTGACTGTTCAACACATCGCTCAATCATATGGTGGGACTGTATGAGCTTTTTGTTAGTTCTTTCAGGAAAATTACCACAAGAATGCTTTCTAAGACTTTTTTTGTTTGTTTTTGTTTTAGGTATTGAGGTATAAAAAATATCCTTTGCATGATCCCAATTTTGAGAGTATTTCCCTCAAGCATTTCCTACCTGTCTTTTGTACATGTAATGTTTGTGGGATCTGTGTGTCTGGGAAAATCTAACTAAACCAAGTCATTGTTTTGTGATGAATCAAAGTTTAAAATAATGCTCTTTTGTTCAAACAAATCCTCCTCACATGCTTTCATCACACTGTTACTACAGTATGGTGGTAAAGGTGCTACGAGGAACTCTAAAACATTTCTGAAACAGTGTAATTTTTCCCGATGATCATGAACATGTAACGGCAAACGAGACCCATCAGTGCAAAGGATGCTACTTTTATATAGTTTTTCTTAATGCCTTTGTCATGGGTATACACTCACCCAGGAACAACAGCTCGTGTAGTAAAAAACACTCACGCTTTTGTCCAAAAGGGGGCGCTAGAAGGAACACAAACTGAAAGTTCCTCGGACAATGATTTTGTATTGAATCAAAGTTTAAAATGACACACTGTTACTACAGTATGATTTTGATATAAATGCTTTTTAAAAAGCGAAGAGTAAAAAAAGTTGTAAAATGATTTAGTTTGATCTGCCTTATGAGGTACGATACGTCTGTTGCCAAACGATTCATTTTTGCTTCCATGGAAATAACTTACATTTAATGATTTAGTTTCTCTTGTGTATCAAGAGAATCATTTTGAGACAAAGTGGTGAAGTTTAAGAAATACATTATCAACATACAATAAGCAAAGTGTGTTTTAAACAGTTCAAAACTGTTTTTTTAAAAAAATAAACAACCTTTGCTCCACATGTAGTTTAATTGGAATTCATAATATGTTGTTCTGGATAGTGGAAATTTCACAATGGATGTTGCTTTTTTTTTTTTTAACTCAAAAATATCCTCAACATTTGTGTTTCTCTCACGAGTTATTATCACGGGAAGGTATTCAGACATGTGTGACATATCTGAATAACTGGCATCAGTGACATTAGATTGACTTCATTCTGATGCAGTAACGTGTAGTTTTACATAATGAAAATGTAGTTCTGGTTCAGAGGTGCTCTGGTTGCCGGTGGTGACAGTAAGACGAGGTGGGATACACCAAACTGATGTACAAACTGCCTTACTCAATATTCCTTTTTTATGTTTGTGCTTTTTTGACAAAAATAAATAAATAAAACGTATGAATGCTTTGAGTGATTTTTACGTGCACAAAAAAACATGGTATGTTTTCAATGTGCAGAAGGTTTTAAACAATAAAGAAAAATAAGTATTCAATTGATACAATACAGAATGCCCTAGAGCCTTTAAAGGTGCAGTGTGTAATATCTGAATATTGAGTAGCATCTAGTAGTGGTGAAAGGTTTAGAATGTAATGCTCCAAAGTTAACCCCTCCCTTTTGAATAATTAAAAAAGCTATGGTGGCTTTCATGGACAAGAAGCAAGTCACTAAAGATGGCATCATTCACTACTGCCTCAATTCTGTCCTCAATATCAAGTGTTGAGGTGTGAAGATGTATTTAGTCTTCTTTGTCTTCCAACAGGTGCATTCCATTATATGTGTCACGTTGTCATGTCCCATGGAGTAAAATTCAAGGATTAAAATAACATTATCCTTTTCTCTGATTGGTCATTCCAAGCCGACGTGTTAAATCATATAATCTCTTGAAAGGTTTCTCTTGCATAAATCTTTTCATATGCAGTAGTGCTAAGCTGCAGACAAAATATTCTTAATTTCAGTGTATATTCATTTATTACATTTTTATTACAAAATGGATACAATAAGTACAGTATAGCAATACATTATAGGAAAAAAACATATGTACAAGTCATAAAAATAAAATACATCTTGGTATCAACTATTGGATGGAGCTGTATGGAGCATTGGTAATAACAAGACAATAATTTTATTATTGGACAGTTTTCTTTTGTTTTTAATGCACTTGTGTGTTTTGATAGGCCACTACCTGAGGATGTATATATAATATTTGACGGTCAAGTTTTTTTTTCTATCGCCAAAATGAGCACCATGTTATCTGAGCAGTCACCATGGCGACTGCTGACACGAGGGCGAAACTAAAATGGTGGGGAAAACTGCCCTGTTTTTTCTCGTTCAAGCACTTCCCAATAAGTTAATAATAGGTAGATGTAAATAATATAAAAAGCAAGTGAAGATTTGAGTAAGGTTGAGTAGCCTACTCTTTTAGCAAGTGGGGGACACTTTGGCAAAAAATTTGAAATCTTTATGATCTTATAAATAAATTTGAAAAGGGCAATGGGGTAAAATTATCAAGGCAAAAATATTACACATTTCACTGAAAAAGTTAAGACGGACTGAGGCCTTATCCAACACGTACGCAGACATTTAAAAAAAAATCACGTACACAAGACAGTGTTTTAAAATATCTCTCCAGGGGGGTGCTCCTGGTGTAGTGGTTAAAGCCCCCCCTCGATAGAGGCTCAGTCCTCTTCACAGCAGACCCTGGTTAAAATCCAGCCCGGGTAATTCTCTGCATGGCATTCCCCTTTCTACCCCATTTCACCTCTGTCTCTCCACAACTGTCTAATAAAAGCATAAAATTGCCAAAAAAAAATCTTTATGAATATCCCTCCATACACACAACAACGAAAGAAAAAAAAATGCTGAAGTAATCATGCCAGGCCAGTAGGTGGTGATAATGTGTCAAACAAGTCAACCACCATCGAAGGACATTGTGTAGATGTAAACAACCTCCAGTGTCCCTGTCCCCAGGAAATACACTTTTCCTAAATCTCCACTTTGTCCGGAGTTTTCAAAGCACTCCCATTTTAGTGTCCATTTGTGATGTTAACATGTGGATAAAAAGGCCAAAATACACACAGAAAAATATACGGTAACCAAAATAACCTGTGTACGTGTGGGGACATGGCCTTAGATGAGTATTCCAGGGATTAGCCAGCTTCATCAGAACTTTCAAATGACCAGTATATTTTATCCAATTTTACGTCTTCAAGTCACTGGCTTCTCGCAAAATATTGAGCACAAAGTCTTTTTTAATTTTTTCAGTTTTTTACGATGTGGCCGCAGCTTCAACAAAAAAAAAGGTTTTCGCTGCAATGTTAGGACCAAGGACCCCTCCGATCCCATCCATTTGTCCACCTTAGTCCCTTTATGTCTGTGTTTTTAAAGTGCTCTCAGTAGGGGTAAGCGGACACTGCGATGTAGACAATGAAGGTAGTCTGGTACTCAATGCCTCCGTCTTCGCTGAAAGAAAGTGACCGGACTTTCATTCTGTACGTGTGCGGTTCCCTTAGCGCCTGCGTAGTGAATAGAACCCCTTTGAGGTTCTCGTCTCGCAGGGCAAACGGTAACGTGACGTCCTCATCCACCACTATGAAGGTTGTGCGCGGATGCATCACCCCGTCCTGTGTGTAGGCCACTAGTCGGATGAGATCTTGGTTTGCAGCGATGCCAAACGGGAGGGATAACAGTTTGTATTCCAGCGCATAAGGGGTCAGGGCACACTCCAGGTCATTCGGAGGGCAGTTCTTCAGGCAAAATCTGCAAAACAAGAGAAAATATTTCAGGGTGGGAAAGGCAAGAGAAATGATAAATAGAGGCTAATATATATATATATATATATATATATATATATATATATATATATATATATATATATAAGCATGTTTTTTTAGAGAACATGTTATCATAAATGAGACAATTAACAACATATGGACAAATCAAAACATATGGAAAGTTTTTCCGGTTGAGTGAACGCTGGCGCGACTAGCTGCCGCTGCTCTCCAGTTATTTTTAAAGTTTTTATGTCTCTATGCCTCGCTTTCAGCAGACCTTCTACTCATGGTGAAAGTGCTACTGTTGATTCCTACCTTGGGCCTAGTATAGATGCAATTTGTTTGATCGGCCGTGTTTTTTGAACGTTCGGTTTTACGTACCTGGAATACCTGGCTACTGCTACCGCTGCTCGGTCCAACAGCCCGTGGATCATGATGTGGATCTACAACCTTGCTGTGAGCTCTCTGCTCTTGTGGACTGTTCTGTCTCTTCTAATAAATCCAGCGTCAACCTTGATCCAGTACATGAGTGCGGAGCTCCTCCAACTGCGGTCTCACTACCGTTCTGCTCCCCCGTCAGTACTGCACCGCTTTCCCTACATCGCTCGCCGGAGGTACACCCACCGCGGTGCCGGACGGAGTTATAACATCGATGACTCCACTGCCATACAGTCCATCTGGTCCTCCGGCCACCGCCAGCCTCCGAAAAACACCGGCAGGAGGGTGGACCACAGCGCGTTAGCTAGCCTAGCAAGGCCGGCTAACGTTGGCTTCTCTAACCAGCATTCTGACGTCAACTTTGGACTACTCAACACCCGCTCTCTTACTGGCAAGGGACAACTACTGCAAGACCTCCTCCTCGAACGCAAACTCGACTGTCTCTGTCTTAGTGAGACATGGCAAACTCCTGATGATTTTTCTCAGTTGAATGAATGTACACCACCTGGGTTTGTTTACACCGGCAAACCTCGTCTCTCCGGAAGAGGAGGAGGTCTCGCGATACTACACCGCGAGACTTGGAAAGTCACTCATGTTACTTTGCCTGCGTCACAGTCATTCGAGGCTGTGGCTCTTCAATTAATTGGACCTACTCCCACTGTATTAGTCAACATTTAACGCCCACCCAAACATAACAAGGACTTCATTGATGAATTCACCACACTTCTCACTCACATCTGTTCACTCTCATCCAATATAATTTTGCTTGGTGACATAAATATTCACTTAGACAACAATAATCTTGCATCTACTAAGGACTTCATTTCATGCCTGGACAGTTTTGGTCTTACACAATATATTGATTTCCCCACCCACTGTAAAGGTCATACCTTGGACTTAGTCTGCTGCTCAGGCGTCACTCCTCAAAATTGCTCTGCTGCCGACCTCCCCATCTCTGACCACAAACTTGTCTCATATACATTCAATGCCATACATAACCTCGCCCCCCCATATCTGTCTGACCTCATCCAAATCAATACTCCCACCCTGTCACTTAGATCCGCCTCCTCCATCAACCTACACGTCCCCCCAGCTCGTCTGTCCACCATGGGGGCTCGAGCTTTCAGCCGCTCCGCCCCACGCCTCTGGAACAGCCTTCCCCCGGACATTAGAAATATGGACTCACCTCTCACCTTCAAATCCCACCTTAAAACACATTTATTTAGGCAGGCATACTCACCCATGGACTGAAATTCTGCTGCAAGCTCTGTGCTTTTTAAACTTGTTTTAATTGTGTTTTTGCCTTGTTTTTATGCTTGTTAGGCGACCTTGAGTGCCCTGAAAGGCGCCATATAAAATTAATGCATTAATATTAAATCCTTCTGTAACAACGTTTACAATAGCGCTAAGAATTTGTATGGAAAGTTTAGTAGATGATTGCTTTAAAAGTTGAGATTTTCAGTTCAGAGAATTGAAAAAAAAACCCAATGTTGAGATAATGACTTTTGAAGATGGGTGTATAGGAGAAATATACGGACGGAAATAAACACCTGAATGAACATGTTGGACCTTTAATTTGTACTATTATATGAAAGAAGACATGTTAAAGTAAGCGAAATAACCAAACATCTCAAACTTAACCAATATTTTTCGCCTGCAGTGTCTCGCCTTGATGTTAAAAATTATCCAAAAATACAATTTGCGTGAAGGTTTACCCTGTGGCTGCATCCCTCTTGTAGTTGGGTGGACAGGGAGTGTCGATACACTGGTAACTTCCCCTCATGTTGAAGCACATCTGGTTGGCTCCACACTGGATGTTCTGCTCCAGGCATTCGTCTATATCTGTAGACACAAAAACACACAGATCAACTTTATAAAATATAAAAATCCTTTAAGTTCTTTTTCCTTCTTTTCTTTATGTCTTTTGAAATGGGGCAGAGATGGGAATGACATGAAGGTAACGACCCGGGCCGGATTCCGTGGTCTGCTGCTTTTGAGGACTGAGCCTCTATCGGGGGGACGCTCTAACCAACTAAAAGTGAATGTTTTAATCAATGATATTGTATGTATTTTCACGCAAATAAATGTTATATTATTATAGAAGGAAACAGGAAATAGGCGGTAGCTTTTACCTTGACACGTCTTTCCGTTGGTCTTGAGGCGGTAACCGGCCGGACACAGGCAGCGATGGCTCCCCAGGGTGTTCAGACACTCGTGCTGACAGGTGTCCCTCAACTCACACTCATTGATGTCTGTCAGTGTCACACACACACACACACACACACACACACACACACACACACACACACACAATTCAACAGAACATTTTAGATATGATTTAAAGCATGACCAACAAGGGACCTGAAAAATGTCCACTTTTGGCTCAGCGGTCCCCTGTTGGTGAATGTGTTACGAAGCAAAGTCCACTGTTAGATAGGTATGCAAGTGCACACACACAATCACAAATAAGCCACAGAATGATACAGGGATAATTAGGACAACATAAAACATTAATTAGGACATTTTTAAAACTCATGCTGCCATGTTTACAGCAAAACCACAAGCGACAGTGAAGCAAAAGGCCAGTTGCTCTCCTCTCAACCCTGCCTGTCCTTAAAGCTTTTATACAAACGTTGTGCTGCTCCTTGATTCTCTCATTTATAACTGTGTGTGGACTATACAGTATGTTGCTCAGAATCACGTTTTTTTCTCTATATTTTTATTTATTCCTTATATATATTATTTTGTGTTTATTTGTGTATTATTTAACATCTATCTAGTTATTAGTCGAGCTTAGAGGACGTCTGGTTTCAGTAAAAATTAGATTGTAGCAAAGATGCACCATTTGTGCTTCAATTACTTTTTTACCTTTGAATTATTAATCCTAAAAGTTTGAATCTGTCACTATCTTATCAACATGTCCTCCATATTTACCTAAGCAGGAGCCGCCCTTGGCCTCAAACCCCTGCCGACAAGCTCGGAAACCCCGTTGCTGCGAATGATCACGAATGAGACTTCTTTCTCTGCGAGTGTGGGGCCTGTAGCGCCCCCTTGTGGTGGAGGCAGAAGCACCATCACCATCAGCATTAGCAACAGTAGCACCGGCAGAGTAGGAGTGGAAGCTCTGGGAGGCCAGGTTGTGGTAGAGTCTCTGGTTGGATGTGCGTTCGGGGGAGGATTGGGACGTTTGGTACCCGTACTGATAGCTCTCGTAGCTGGGTAGACGCTCCAGACCCGCGCAGGATTTACCGTCACCCAGCAGGTGGCGCCCCGCGGGACACGTGCACTTGAAGCTGCCGGCCGTGTTGAGGCACTGGTGGGCGCAGGGCTGGGGGAGCCGCTCGCACTCATTTATGTCTGAACGAACGCCGCACAAAAGAAAGACCAGCACCAAAGGGAATATACAGGAGAGGTAAACAAGAGTATGAGAGAGTATTAGGGCCACGCGAGAGAAAATAAATAAAAGGAGGACTTGTTTTTTCTTTGTTTTTTCACTTTGAAAATAGCCCAAATGTCGAGAATAAAGTTGAGATACAGAGAATGTGGAAAATGAACTGGACAGTTACAGACAGTGGTAAAGTTGGAAAGATGTTGATAGATTTGAATTCTAGGATTAATAATTCAAAAGGTAAAAAGTTATTGAAGCACAAACGGTGCATTTTTGCTATGATCTAATTGTTACTGAAAGCAGACGTCCTCTAAGCTCCACTAATAACTGCACTGTATCAGAGTGAAGGTATTGAATATTTTTCTCTTGGGTGTTTCTCTTTGTAGACGGTCCCTGTGCTCGCGTCTCATAGCCTGCTGCACGTAAAAAGCAATGTTACTAGTGGAGCTTAGAGGACGTCTGCTTTCAGTCAAAATGAGGTTGTAGCCCATTGTCTGCCTTATGAAATTGGCAAAGATTCATCTTTTGTGTTATATTAACTTTTAGCTTATAATAAATGATTTTGTTATTGATTTCAACTCACTGTAAATATACTGAACTGTCCAGTTAATTTGTGACATTGTATTTCTTCTTTATTATCGACATTTAAACTTTTTTCTCAAAGTGCATAATGAAAAAAAGGCTTGTTAATTTTTGTTCTCTCCCATAGCACTAACACTCATCCGTGAAAGAAGTACGGAAGGAGAAGAGGGACAAAAAATGCCGGAGTAACAGAAGAGAGATGATGGATGGAGAAAGTAAACAAGGTGGTGCGGGCCATGAAAACAGAGGAGAGAGATGAGAATGAGGGGAGAGGGGGAAAGGGTATATGTCAATTACCCGACTGTAAAACAATACATCTGCATGTCCCTAAGACAGAAATGTATTGAGACTAGGTATACATCATTTGAATGAGAGACTGATGGTATCACCTCTCATATCAAATTAAAGTAATGCTTTGAAGATAATAACTTCAATTCTGAATCTAGTTAACAATTTATCTTGAAGGTGGAGTCAGCGATTCTGGAGAGTGTTGTTGTCAAAAGGACTTTTTGTCAAAATCAGTGAATATCTCCTCATGATCCTCTACCTGTCCACACTGTGTGTGTGTGTGTGTGTGTGTGTGCACTGAAAAAATATGTTGTTCATACACAGCCTTGGCTCTGTAAACTGGTTGGAGATAGTTATTGATTTTGACAAAAAGTGATTTTGACAACAAGCGTTCTCCAGAATCGCTGACTGCCTTTGAAATTGTATCTAAAGAAATGATATAGAATATAATTCACACTTGATATCAGCTACAAAATCCGATTCATGCCAGAAAAATGAATATGTCACGAAGAAAGACATTCACTGTTAATGATGTCAAAAGAAGAGGGGAACGTTGAGTGTATGCCATTACAAAGCAACTCCGGGAAATAGCCAGATCCAAAACATTTAGGTAACAGTTTGAAAAGTCAGAAGATTGTGAAAGGAAATAGAGTGATTGACAGAGCAGTGAGATATTTTGGTGTTGGTCTTTTTTTTTTATAAGTTGATGTGTTGAAGATGAACTCATTTTATTTTCAGTTTTACTTCCTCAGTGGTCCATTCCTACCTTTTTTCCTATCTGACAGTGGAGCTTAAGTTGCATCAATTGGACCTCATACCATGCATTGAATCTTTGCAGGGGTCCTTGCATTTGTTATGAGTGAGTCAGTGTTTCAAATGGCAGCATTTTTAGAGATGTAAGTAAGCACTTGCAGAATATAGTGTCCGAACTTCATTGCAGTAGATGACAGCAGTTAAGACTTTCAGCAGAAGTGAAATTCAAAGAGAGAAGAATGCCGGCAGGAAGCAAGCAAGCAAGCTGATGTGCGAGTGTGAGGTAAGCAGTGCGAACATTTCTGAACAATATTGAACTATTTTTATTTAACTCATAGTTTTTCAGAACAGATTTTGGACACAACTTTTTTTTCATTTTATGAGTCAAAAATGTTCTGGTCTTAAAAATGCATTTTCTGCATGTTTTTTAGGAAGAAAGTAAATCATATCAACATATGAACAAATTCTTCTGTAGTAACCTTCAGTATAGTGTTAAGAATGATTATGTAAAGTTTGGTTGATGAAAGTGCTTTAGAAGTTGAGATTCTTGGATCACACTATTGAATACAAACTAATGTTCAGATAATGGTAGTTAAAGATTATTGTATAAGAGAAATACATAGACGCAAAACAGGCAAAGTAGCCTAAAATCTAAAAATTGACCAGAGCTTGAGAGACTGTTTTTTTTTAACCTTAAGCTGAACAGAAATGTAACCTGCCTGATCACTGCAAATGAAGAGCTCTTTGAATGTCAGAAAATATATATATATATTTTTTTGAAAATCTGCACATACCTGCACAAGGCCGTCCGACTCCCTGGGATCTGTACCCGCGTGGACAGGTGCAGTGGTAGCTTCCCTTGTGTTCTCACAGATCTGGTTGTATCTGCACTGATGCGTTCCATCTCTGCACTCATCAATGTCTATGGAAGGCCACATGATAATGATAATGCAACAACATATTTTTATTATCTATTGTATTGCTATTTATTTCACCTTAATAACTTTACCTTGATGTCACTGACATGCTTTTTGTATTTAATTTTTATATCATCTTTATTAGTAAGGGCAAGTCATGGTCTGTTTAAGTTACTGTTTGTTGGCCTGTTGTAACTTATGAAAGTTACATTACATTAAAATGTTATGTTGATATAATTTTTGTGTGATTGTAGAGGTTAGATGCAAATTAATTTCCCTTTTTGGGTGTAATCTAATCTAATCTAAAACACATTTTTTGCATAACAAGAAATCCTTCATTTCGGTGGATACTCACCTACACACGTGCCATTGCCACCTTTGGTCATGCCGTTGGGGCACAGGTCAATACAGGTGTAACCACCGCGTTTGTTTTTACACTGCTGATCAGAGCGACACACCCTTTGTCTGCACTCATTTATATCTGATGTGATGGGAGAGAGAAGAACAGGGGTGAAGTTTATTCAAGGAAAGTATTTTGTGACTTAATGTTTCAAGCAATGAAATAACAATAAAAAACTGAAAATTCCCCCCTTGAAATTTGAATGTGCCTGTGTGTTGGGCTAGCTGAAAATTCTTTGGTGAAACCATAACAATCAGAAGATAAGTTCCAACTTTTGTGGAGATTGGACAATCGGTCAGTAAGTTATGGGAAAAGTTATAGTTAAAAGGTGCTCAGAGGAACTTTCAGCTTACTTTAATTATTGTGCCCCCTTTGGACAAAAGCGATAGCGTTTTTTACTACGCCAGCTGTTGTTCCTGTGTGTGCGTACCCATGACAAAGGCATAAAGAAAAACTATATAAAAATTGCATTTTTTGTACTGATGGTCTCTTTTGTTGTTACATGTCATTTATGATCATCAGAGGAAAAATATTTAAAAGTTTTAAATGTAGCACCTTTGATACAGATAAAGCATGATATGTAGAGGTGTAGCCATCTCACCTATACAGCGTCGGTTCCTGATTTGATATCCTGGCTCACAGGCACATCGGTAGCTCCCTATCGTGTTCAGACAGTGTTGATTGCACGGATTGGACTCCTGGCACTCGTTCACATCTGAGCAACAAAGGAAATTACTTGTGAAAGTTTCATATCAGCAACACATTCTCTGTTGTACAAGGTTCACTATGCAGTTCCACGGGAGGGAGATTTGTTTACATTTGCAAAGCATGCAGTTAGTCTACAAAACATATTTACTCTACATGTAATTCTTAGTATTGAATAATTCTATCACCATAAATAAAAATAAAAAAATTGTTTGGAGGCACCTGGAACCAAACGTAAGACTAGAATATGGTTGTTAACCAAACTGTGGGCCCCGCTGCTGTAAACAACAACAACAACAAGAACAAGTAAAACGGTAACTTTTAAAGTAGCTTTCTAACTTCAAACAGTTTTCTAGGGATCCAATTATCGTGTGAGTAAAGTTTGTTTATTCAGTTATGAAAATATACTTAAAAAATGTTAATTTCTAAAATTTAAGCAGATATGGCAATCTTTCCTCGACAATATAACAGCACTGAAGAAACCTTCATGACACATTTTTGACTTTTAATTTTTTGCTTGACAATTACCTTTAATTCAAACGATGTTTTAGAAACCTTTTAAGTAGAGTACGCCGTGTTGGTTGTTTAATTTCTTTTGTCTTTTGTTTGTGCGTTCACTTTTACAGTTGTGTGTTTTTGTTCTTAAAAAAAAAATCAAAAAATAAAGTATTTAAAAAATGTTCACTTCTCTGACACCCAAAGTTACACAGTGTACCTTTAAATAAATCGTGGTGGCGTACCTGTGCAGCTGAGACCATCTGCTGTTCTCCTGAATCCGCGACCACAACGCATGACACACCTGTAAGAGCCGATTGTGTTCTCACAGTCCTGTCCGTTATGACACACGTTCCCGCCCAGTGAACACTCATCGATGTCTATGGGAATGAAAGAGCACTGGATTATTTAAAGGTATAGTGCGTAACTTCTGTTGCCTGCATGAGGAATTCTGAGTAATTATAACAACACTGTCCATCTACATGAGGTAAGCTTTCGGTGATCAAACATGGAATTTAATTCCTTCTGCTGTACCTTCTGGTTTTTTCCTCAGCAGTAGAATCAACAACTGAAACATTTCTTGGGATTTTCCTGAGCTCCTGCAACAGTGTCTAGGGAGCGACACCAGTTTGTAAACACTGCAATACTCAGAGTTTTGTGGAGCTGATAAGCTTAATCAACTTTGTGTCAACTCGTTTGCCGATGGCTTGAATGTAATTCACGACATTCATTTAATATGAAAAAGTTATGCATTATAACTTTAAACTAATAGCATGTTTTTTTGGAGTCCTAATTCCGACAGCATGGATTGAGAACAGGCTGGACGTGTGTGTTTGCGAGACATTCACCCTGACATGTCCTGCCGTCAGCGGAGATGGTGAGGCCTCTGGGACAGGAGCAGTAGTAAGTCCCTATGGCGTTGTGGCAGGTGTGTGAACAGGGGTTCCCCACAACACACTCGTTCTCATCTGCAGCACATACATGATACATAAAAACAAAACAATATTGCAACAATCAGTAACAGAACAAAGTATGTTTGGATAAATCATTAAATTGTCTTTAAAGTGTCTTTAAATCCACAATACAATGTAACTACTTTGCTCTACAGAAGTAGAAGAGGAGCAAAAGGAAAATAGCAACACAAAAAGGACTCAAAAATGGCAACTTTATTTGTTATTTTTTTATATATATCTGCTGCCTTGTACAGCACTTTGTAATGTGCTTTATTATTATTTATTAATTCATAATTATCAGTACCATTAACTAGCCATAGGAACAGTGCGATGTAGATAAACGTTACCTGCACAGTATGGCCCAGCTGACACCAACGTGAAACCCTGGGGACACTGGTTACTGCGATCTCCTGGAATCATCAACAATTCTTCATTAAATTCCGACAAAACATTTCTTTATAGGAAATAAAGTAAAATCAAATGTAAAAGGTTGACTGGATGACTAAAAAACACACATAACCTTATAATAAGTTAAAAGCCTTTAAGTTAAGTTTTTTTTACAGAGCAGTATTTTCTTTTTTTGTATAATTTTTTTTATTTGATTCGAATCTTTTAACAACAAGCAAACAAACAAAACAACAACAGACAAGAAAGAAAGAAAGAAAGAAAGAAAGAAAGAAAGAAAGAAAGAAAGAAAGAAAGAAAGAAAGAAAGAAATGGGCAAGTGTATATATTTTTCATTCTTCGGTATGACTGTGTGGGAATGAATGGAACCTGGAACCCTGTAAAGTTGACCAGTTTAAAACGTTGCTGAAGACTCATCTAACAAAAGTTGAGATTTCGACACAATGATGTTGTTTTTAAATGTGCTATAGAAGTAAATTTGACTTGACTTTAGACTAATTTACAAGACATCCTCTCAAAAACAGAGCAGTATATTCTCACCCTTGGCGATACTAGCTTGGATGCTATACTCGAGCATTTCCTCCAGGGGGTGGTATTGAGCGTTGATGGCCGTGGCGTGGAGTGTCTGAACCAGGTAGGGCATCTTGCCTTTGGACAGGTCGTAGGAGATGGTGTGGTTCCAGGAGTAAGGCACGCTCTCTCTATCGATGCTGAACATACGCGTGGACAGAGCGTATATCTGTCCCGGTCCCGTTTGGATGTAGTCCTCAGTGTAGTCCTGAGGCCAACAAAGGGTAGACATGATGTGATTAAGGATTTAAAAAAAATACTTTATATAAAATTTTTTAGATTTATTTTTAAGGAACACAAACACAAACTGAAAAAGGGATCACACAAACAAAAGCCAAACTATTTTCTTTTATAAACTATCAGGCACTGATTTATTTTTATGTTAAAAAATATAAAAAAATTACTTCCAGGGACTTAGAAGTGGCTTGAGATGGGTAAACCTTAACAATGATTTCTTTTTTCATTAAACTTCCTACGAGGAACTTTTTAAATTAAACGCTGATGTTGTTAAAACACCAGTGCTTTTCGTTTTACCTTGATGCTGATGTCAGAATGTGAGGGCAGCTGCAGAATGTGTCCGTTCACCACGATGTCCAGTAACAGCGCTCCGTCTGAGTCCAGGCCTCTGGCTATGTGGGTCATCCTCAGGATCTCACCTAGCAACATCCAATTAGCATAGCAACAGTGAATTATCCTTTAACATATCATGATGTCATTATCAAGAAATAACAGACCGTAAAATTTTATTTAGATAAAATGCTTTTCAAAAAAAAAAAATTCATGATACAAATCAAATCATGAGTTGGTGTATTGTTACAGCCCTAATGGTGAGCTTTATAAAGTAATACAAAAGTCAGAGTCCGATCCTACCTGTAGCAAACTCCACTTGAGTCTCTCTTCTAAACAAGCCTCCCGTTAGCGTGTAGCCGTTCACAGCTTCTCCTATCTCCTGGGCCGTGGTCCAATAGATCGGGTTCAGGATCGACACCAGCTTCCTCATGGCAGGACCTTCACATTTAAAAGACAAAATGGATGTAATTTACTATTAATTTAATTTTTCATTTTGTGTTTATTTGATAGGGACAGATGGATGCTACCTCAAAGACACTTAAAATACAAATCTATAATGTACAGCATCAGAGAATATATAGCTACTGTTAATTTCCAATGCCCGTCCCTAAAAGGCTTTCAAACAATCGTAAAAAAAAAAAAACAAACAAACACATATGAAACATAGCCAGATTAAAAAACATACATTTAGAAAAATAATAATGATATAAAAATTATTATTATGTTTTTATTATGTTTATGTTGTAAAAGAAAAAACTCCATAAATAAAGTATTAAAAGAATTGAAAAAATAAACAAAAAAGAGATCAACTTTTGTGCACTAGTTGCATGGAGGCAGGTGTTATTTATTCCACATAACAGTCTAAAGTTATGAGATTTAAACGTATGAGACTGACCTAATGTCCTTGGTACATTAGTAACAGTGGCTTTGATGATTTTGCCTCCAGAGTTGCTCTCTGTGACAGTGGCGTTCAGGATGCCGATGCCAAACTCAATATCATTGATGTTCCCGACGATGCTTCCTCGTGCCTTCTGGGGCCCACCTGACAGAAAGAAAAGGGATTTATGAATGCACTCAACTGCACACATATACACTATACTGTATGTATCAGGGCTGTCATCATTAACAGGCGAATCACGATTAAAAGTCAGTGCAACTGTGTTTTAAGATACAGTTAAAAGTTGCTCTTCATTGTGAATATGGACTTGGCGATAAAATATGTGATTAATTGCAACTAACCATTGACATTTTTTTTCTCTATTGCTTGACACCCCTAATACAAACACACACACACACACACACACACACACACACACAAACACACAAACAATTCAACAGAAGATTTTGGACATGATTTAAAGCCTGACCAACTGGAGGGCCTGAAACATGTCCACTATTGGTTTGATGGTCCACTGTTGGTGAATGTGTTACAAAGCCAAGTCCACTGTTAGATAGGTACGCAAGAGCACACACATATACAAAGACACACACACACACACACACACACACAAACTGCTTACCTGGGCAGGCCTGACCGTTACACCTGGACAGCTGAGAAGCGTCTCCCGGACACAAACGACCACCGTTGCTAGGAGACGGACTACTGCACAGACGGACGCGTGTTCTCTCTCCACCACCACAGGAAGAAGAGCATTCTCCCCACGGCTGCCATGAGCCCCAGTTACCATCCACTGTAATGACACAAAGACACAAAGACACAATCAGTTACCATCCACTACAATGACACAATATATCAATAAGTAGGATGTTAGTATGGCTTTTCCAACACAGCCACAGTCTCAAACAGGCTGACTCACCGGGACAGGTGGCTGCGCTGCATATCTGTATCTGTGAATCGGCCCCTGCACATGCCCTCCCTCCGTTGGCCGGTCGGGGGTTGTCACAGGTCCGGTAGCGCCTCATCTGTCCCCCGTTACACGTCTTACTGCAGCTGCCCCAGCTGCTCCAAGGACTCCAATTACCACTGACTGAGAGGGAAAAAGTCACAATATATCGTTATGAAAAACACAAACTTTTCGATATGTGGCTCATGGAGTTCTTTAGTACACTATATGGAGAAAATACGTTAAGAAATCTCAGGGAAAGTAGAAAAATGTAAACAGATATGGCAGCCTTTCCTCGACCCTATAGCAGCGCTGAAGTGACCTTCGTGAAACCTTTTTGACTTTTTATTTTTTGTTTAACAATTACTTTTAGTTTAACTAATATCTTAGAAACCTTTTAAGAATAGTACGCCATGTTAGTTATTCATTTTGTTTTGTCTTTTGTTTGTGTGTTCGCTTTTTCAGTTGTGTGTTTGTGTTCTTTGAAAAGAAAAACCCCAAAATAGTATGTTGTCGCTATTGTCATCAGAGTTAATGTTGAATTTCGTCTCTATTCTCAAAGCGCATAATGAAAAAATTATTCCTCCACTAATTTTTCTTTCTCTCCCGTGGCCCTAATACTCTTCCGTAATAAAGACTTGGTTATAGACAGATGTTCAGATATTAGTAGACATACAGTGTATTCATTCATGGGTGTTTTCTTTCTAAGTAAAAGTTAATGTAAACTCACTGGGGCATGGGTCGCTGTTGCAGAAGTCAATGTGCACATCATTGCCTTCACACAGCCTGCCTCCGTGCTGAGGAGCGGGGCTGGCACAGAGGCGTGTTCGCTGTCTGGTCCCACCGCCACAGGACACACTGCACGCTCCCCAACTCACCCAGGACGACCACTTACCATCCACTGCAATAGAGAAGCAGAATTATTTAAAGAGAAAAAATTAAGAGACCAGGCTCGATTTTTCTTAAATCTTCTTCTCTTTATCACTTAATGGAAATGCTCTTATATATAACTTATGCCTATAAATAGTAAATCGAGATACACTGAAAATTTGGAGTCTCTTTAATTTTTTTCAGAGCTGTATTTGACAGGTTATTTACAAAAGATTGCTGAATAGACTTGACTAGATTTCGTCAACAAATAATATATTCTCAAATGGCGACCTGAAAAGTAAACTATCCATACATTCACAGGCTCTTAAATGCTCCTACAGTATTTAAATACACAGTGATGTACAAAGCATACCACAGGATGTTACCAGACAGTATTCAGGGGTTACAAAAGTCCTATACAATGTAAAAGACATATTTATATACTTGTTTTTTTGTTCCCTTTCCTTACCTTCATTGTGCTGTAAAATGTCAAGGGAACTGACAAAATAATTGTTGTAAAATTGTTATAAAATAAATAAATGGGTATGTGAAGGCCTACTCCGTTTTTCGTCTACAATGTTGGAAAAGTTAAAAATTAATTAATGTTTATTATAGTTTATTTGAGCTTTTTCAATTTGGAAAATTACAGAAATAGCCTAAACCTAACCAAACGGAATCCCTGAGCACTCACCAGGACATTGCTTCTCCTTGCACACTTGTGTCTGTGTGTCTGAGCCTTCACATTGCGGCCCTTCGAAGGCTGGCGGTGGGTTGTTGCACAGCCGTATTCTGGACTGCATTCCCTTATCACAGGTCTCACTACAGGGGCTCCATGGTAACCAAGACCCCCAGTTACCCGCCACTGAAGTATAAGAAGATGGTCAATACACATAGGATTACAATACAATACTATACATACAAAAGGATCTGTTTATATGTTGTTAACTGTCTGATTTATGATACATTTTGTTCCTAAAAACATGCCAAAAATGAATGTTGCTGTACACTCAGTAGTATTCTTGGATATATAAAAAGGCTGTATCCAAAATTTGTTCTGTAACTCTAATGTGGTAACAATTAAATTAAGATTTTAACTCTGGCTTTATCCAATATCCAGATTTTAGTTTAATCAAAGAGATGCAAATATACTTATTGCTTTGTACTAAATTGTTTAGATATTGCCACATTTGGATATTTATTCAAACATTGCTGAAAAAGGTGTAACAAAAACTCTGTCTCTCCAAGTTTATCTAATAAAGCAAAAATACCAAAAAAAAATCATAAAAAAAAAAAAAAAAAAACCTTGACTCACGCGGACAAGGCCTGACACTGCATATGATGACTTCCACTGCCCTGCCGTCACAGGTTCTGCCCCCGTGCTGGGCAGGAGGGTTACTGCAGGTCCGCACTCGCGTTCTGTTGCCCTGACCACAGGTTCTAGAACACTCCTCCCATAGAGACCACTCAGACCAGTTCCCTTCCACTGGAGACAAACAAAGAGACAATTATTACAAATACAACAACACTCAGGCAGGACGGAAGTATGGTACTGGGGTGTGACTGAAGTTCCAGGTGCCTTTGATTATTTGTTTTTAAAACTTAATTTAGACAAATAAACCTTCAACAGAAATGGGCGTTCAAGCAATGGCAAACAATATAGTTTTCTTTTCTCTGGACTACCTGAACATTATTGATATATGACAGTAAAATGACACAATTAATTTATTTTTGGCTTAAAATAACATAAAACAATCGAATACATTTAAAACCTTTATTATTAATTTAAACAGTCACACTCAGCACACTCACCTGGACAGGGCTTTCCCTGACACCGTCTTGTGTCTTTGTCTGATCCGGCACAGTGGCGCCCCCCGTTGGCCGGTAGTGGGTTGTTACACAGCCTCAGCCTCTTCTGGGACCCCACACCACAGGACACACTGCACACCCCCCACTCTGCCCACTCCGAGTAGCCCCCGTGGACTGGGAAACAACGGAATACAGGTTAAAACCACATGTCTTTCAGCCATTTAGTCAATTAATTGATTAATTGATTAATTTTTATTTATATATTTTTTAAATGTGATTGTAAGGAAGTTCCAGTGGGCGAAATGACCCCATTTAAAAAGGGATGAAGATTTTGTTTCTTTGTACTCTCGATTGTAACAGCTTAACCTGTTCAGATCACCATTCAGCTACAATGGACGTATATTTCCCAATTGAATAAAGAAAAATAATAACATAATAATAAAAAAACAAATACTCATGAGTCTGGACAGAAATACCTTTTATTTTTAGTTTGACATTTGCCATATATACACTCAACAAAAATATAAACGCAACACTTTTGTTTTTGCTCCCATTTTTCATGAGATGGACTTAAAGATCTAAAATTAATTCCAGATACACAATTGTACCATTTCTCTCAAAAATTGTTCACAAATCTGTCTAAATGTGTGATAGTGAGCACTTTTGCTTTGCTGAGATAATCCATCCCACCTCACAGGTGTGCCACATCAAGATGCTGATTTGACATCATGATTAGTGCACAGGTGTACCTTAGACTGTCCACAATAAAAGGCCACCCTGAAATGTGCAGTTTTGTCTCACAGCAAAATGCCACAGATGCCACAAGCATTGAGGGAGCGTGCAATTGGCATGCTGACAGCAGGAATGTCAACCAGATCTGTTGCTCGTGCATTGAATGTTCATTTCTCCACCATAAGCCGTCTCCAGCAACCTCGCACTGCCATTGAAGAGGAGTGGACCAACATTCCACAGGCCACAATTGACAATCTGATAAACTATATGCGAAGAAGATGTTTTGCACTGCATGAGGCAAATGGTGGTCACACCAGATACTGACTGGTTCTGAGTCCCCAGACCCCCAATAAAGCAAGAAAATGCACATTTCAGAGTGGCCTTTTATTGTGGACAGTCTAAGGCACACCTGTGCACTAATCATGATGTCAGATCAGCATCTTGATGTGGCACACCTGTGAGGTGGGATGGATTATCTCAGCAAAGCAGAAGTGCTCACTATCACACATTTAGACAGATTTCTGAACAATGTTTGAGAGAAATGGTACAATTGTGTATCTGGAATGAATTTTAGATCTTAGAGTCCATCTCATGAAAAATGGGAGCAAAAACAAAAGTGTTGCGTTTATATTTTTGTTGAGTGTATATGTATAGTAGAGTACTCCATGTTTGTTGTTTATATTATTTTATAATCTAATTCTTTTTTTCAGTATTTTTTATGTGTGTATGTTCATAAAAAATCTATAAATAAAGTATTTAAAGAAAAAATAAACATTGTCCAGCTCACCTCGTACAGTGAGAGTGACCCTGACCAGCACTGATCCTAGCAGGTTTCTTGCCACACACTCGTACTCGGCGGTGTCTTCCTTCTGGGCGCTGCTGACCCTGAGGGAACCGTTGGACAGGGTGTTGAAGCGGTCCTTACCCAGTAGGGAGCGACCACCACGGGACCATTCGATCACCGGGCTGGGCTCACCCTCTGCCTGACAGCTTAGCACAACCGTAGTGCCAGCATCCACCACCGTCTCCACTGGCTCTACTATGATGGTAGGGGCCCCTGGAAAAAGAAATGTAAATGTTTAGGTGTTTACTTAAAAGGTGCTACAAGGAACTTTTAAATATTTCTGAAACAGTCAAATTTTGCAAGTGATGATCATAAATTACATGAAACAGCAAACGAGACCATCAGTGCAAATAAAATAAAAACAAAGAATGCCTTTGTCATGGGTACGCTCACCCAGGAATAACAGCTGGCAAAAAAAAAACAGTACTGCTTTTGTCCAAAGGGGGTGCGAGAATGAAACTGAAAAAGTTCCTTGTTGCACCTTTAACTAAAGTTTGGCTCTTGCATTTGTCCTGTACAACCATCTTTATCCATTATTTCAACATATTTTTTTTAAATACTCTGAACCAAAAATCTCAGCTTCTTAAAGACTTTACTGAAAACTCAAAAAATATGGACACTTACTCTGCAAGGTAAGTGAGACACTCCTCTCCACCACACCGGCATCATTTGTCGCCACACACATGTAGCTGCCTGAATCCTCACTCTGTATAAAATGTAATTAAGACACAATTCATAATCATAAATCACAAGAAAATCTCAAATGTACATACTTTATAAATGTCTTTCTCACAAGCTGCAAATTATGAAAATAACTTTGTCCCTAAAAGATATTTGTAGAGCCATCAGAGTGACCAGGCTTTAACATTGAACCTTAAGAGTCAGCAATTCTGGAGAATGCTCGTTGGCAAAATAACGTTTTGTCAAAATCAGTGAATATCTCCTCACGATGCGCTGTGTATGTACAGTATGTTTGCAGGAAAAAATCAAATCTAGTTCTAGTACACAACCGAGGCTTTCAATCATTCTCAAGAATCGCTGACTCCATCCTCAACATTTGATCATGTACAGAGTATGTTCCTATATTTACACAGAAGTTATCTCAGTTTCATGTATTTTCTTACCACTGTGCCGTAGATTGCCAGAGAGCCATTGTCTAGCTGACGGATGCGGTTGCTGATCTGGATGTTAATTCCATTCTTGCTCCACCTGATAATGGGCAGAGGGTCTCCCCGCACTTCACAGTTTAGGATGGCATTACCCCCCAGAGGCTCAATACGGTTTGAGTGAAGGTCCCCGTCAATAATAGGGGGCTCTGGACAAAGACAGAGGAATTTACTTTGACATTTATGGACACAGAACTTGATTGAGGGTTGACTCGTGAGTTACACTTGACTCTAAATAACCCTACTACACACGTTTAATGAATGGCTTTTACCACATTATATAGAGTGCAGCTATAAGGACAGGTTTAAATGTTTATTTTATATTTATTACGCTTTTTTCTTTTGAAATTTAAATATTTATTACATTTGTTTGCAGGTTTGATACATGGCATAGATATTTTTGTTTCGGGATACAGGAGCACAACATTCATAAATTTCATGGCGGGACACACAGAATAAAAATATATATTAATTATTATCCAGCATACCAACGAATAAAGCATACTTGATGACAACATTTTTTTAAAGGTTTTTCTAAAAAAATATTATCAGCCATACTACCCAGGGGGCAAAGTGATTTTATGGACATGGAGCGTTGTAAAAGGTTGTTCACCAAAAATGACATCTAGGACCTTCCACCATCACAACCTGGGTGGACAACCTTGTCAACAAGCTGCTGGAAAGCTACAGCGGGCCGACATAGCAAATCAGAACCACTGTTTAAGTGAATGGAGGTGAATGGGGATGGGCTAATGGGGAATTTTTTGAATTTATAGATATCATTATGGAACTTTGCCAGTTGATTACTGACATTAAAACAAAAACTTTTTGTATTACAGTATTTTCCAAAATGTTTAAATAAATATGAAAAATCATCAATATCTTACTAATGATGCGTACATTTGCACATCTGCAAAGCCCCAAAATCTAGATGTTGGAAGAAAACAAAGTCCATTTGTTTTTAAATTTTTAAAACAAAACAAGTGTCCAACTGCCTGAAGCCTTTCCTAATCACAGTTCAAATTTGATCAATAACCCATAGAAAATAAATTTTTTATGGGTTATTTACACATTTTTGGGAAAATATTGTAATGCAAAAAGTCATTGTTTTAATGTCAGTAATCAACTTTTAAAGTTTCATAATGACATCTATAAGTTTAAAAAAATCCCTATTAGCCCACCCCCATTCGCTTAGACAGTGGTTCTGATTTGCTCTATCGGCCCGCTGTAGCTTTCCAGCAGCTAGTTGACCAGGTTGTCCACCCAGGTTGGGATCCTGGAAGGTCCTGGATATCATTTCTGGTGAACAACCTTTTACAACGCTCCATGTCTGTTTTTTAAAAAAAAAGGGTTTTGCCCCCTAGGTATACTAACAAAAATCCACAATAACCAAGAGCAGACATAAGTTTAATCAGAGTGTGTTTTTTTTTTTACCTTTGACATAGGCAAATGCCAGTGACTTGATGGTTCCTACGCGGTTCTCAGCCACACAGGTGTAGGTGCCAGAGTCATCTTTGCTGACTCTGTCTATCACCAGCTCACTGTGGCCGTTCATGTGATCGTAGTGAACTAAGCATCAATAAAAAGCAGTAAAATATGATTATAGACAAGCACACAGACGTTCTTAAAAGTTAGTGATTCTGGAGAAAGCTTGTTGTCAAAATCACTTTTGTGTCAAAATCAGTGAATATAGCCTTACGATCCACCACCTGCACGTACTGTGTAAGTGCTGGAAAAAAAAATCAGTGTTAAGTAAATACACAGCTTAGGCTCTGTAAACGGCTATGTAAACGAAGGGGTCCCACCGTAGCAAGCAACATTTTTACAGAGCCTAAGCTGTGTATTATTAACATAGATTTTTTTCAGGTAGCAGATAGTGATACTAATTTTGAGCGATACTAATTACAAGCGTTCTCCTGAATCATTTACATTATACAACCATTTATGTAAAACATTTTGGAGTTTGGAGGTTGTTTGATTTTTCAGTAAACACTCTCACTCACACAACAGTACATACCTGGTATGATGTTGTTGTTGAAGGTCCATGTTATTTTGGGTGTGGGGATGCCAGTGACTCCACATTCCAGCAGGAGGCGCTCTCCTTTGTTGAGTGCAACGTCTCCCAACAGCTCAGTGAAAACAGGGTGAGTGTGGACGGACAGGATCACCGTCCGACTGTCCTGGCCGATCGCATTGGTAGCAACACAGGTGTAACTGCCTGCATCGTCAGGCTGGTACAAAGGGAGGAGAGGATCAATCAATGAATCAATGAATCAATAAATGAATCAATCAATCAATCACCTTTATTTTCACTTGAAAGATATTTAGGTTTCCCTCATTTGCAGTGACGACGAGCATGCACAATAAACACAATTACAAGGATACTGTAATAAACAGAGAAAAGAGAAATAAAATAGGATAAAAATTTATATATATATATATATATATATATATATATATATATATATATTTATATTAGTGCTGTCAGTTTAACGCGTTATTAACGGCGTTAACGCAAACCCATTTTAACGGCGATTAACGCTCTTTATGGTCTAGCAAAAGTTGTGGTTTTTTCTCAAGATGTTGCATCAACTAGTAATGTTGGGACAACTGAAACACCACAAACTACATATGGCTCGCAGGTAAGTTACTGTTAATTCAAACGGAACATGTCCTACAGCGTAATTTCACATTAAAATCATTTAACTGGCAAAACGACTAAACGTCAAGTCAATTCTGACTTTTATTTTGAAGCAGTAACCGGAACCAAGTCTTTCCTAGCTCAGCTGCTCTACCTTCACTAGTAGAGTCTTCCGTGTGACTGTCTGGGACTTCGCGGAAAAAGAACAGTAAAGAAAGCTTATCATTTGCAAAAGTCTTACTTATAACTCTGCGCGCACACCAAAACCTCTATGAACGTTAGTGGCAGCCAGCAGTCATTTAATTTCACTTTATTTTTTGCTACGAAGGGCGACTGCCTTGGCTGCAGCAGCGCCATGGCAACCACCTGGCACCCACCGGCAGTCACTCCACACACAGTCTTAAATAAGCCGTGGATGAAAGACTCCCAAAACATTTAGGCCTACAACAACCAGTTTAATTAAGCCTTAATACTAATTTGTTTTATATAGCCTTGATGTTTTATGGTTTTGTTTTTAAATAAAAAAACAAGTTCCAATTATGTTTGTGTATGCTGTTCTAGGGGTGGGGGGGGTCTACATTGTGGGCTATTTGCACTGAATTGCAAATTATGATATGTTTGAAGAAATACACTGAATTACAAGGGTGTAGAGAATGGGTGTGATAAGAGCATTAAAATGAGGAAAATAATTGGACAAAAAGAAATCAAGGGACATTTAGGCTAGAATAGATAAAAATGCGATTAATCGCGATTAATCGTGAGTTAACTATGACATTGATGTGATTAATCGCGATTAAATATTTTAATCGTTTGACAGCACTAATATATATTAATTTTAATAAAGTGGATGAGGATGATAAGGATGAGTGGGTGCAAGTAGGAAGAGTTGTTAGCAGAACTCAAAACATTTTTCTAATGTGTTTCTTTGTTTCCCTTACCTGAGTGATGTCTATGACCAGCTCTCCAGAGGGCAGGATGGTGTGTTCCCCCGTGGTTTCGATGAGAGGATTACCGTCCTTCTCCCAGGACAGGCTGGGCTGTGGCACGCCCTCCGCCACACACACCAGCTGAGCCTGACTGTTTTCCACCACGGCTACCTCCTGCTCTCCACCACGAATAGAAGGTGGGACTGCAAAATAAGATATATGCAAACAATAAGGGGGTTTCACTTCATTACACACACACATTTTTAAATAAAGGCATATTTATGTTTTTTTTTATAAAATATACACCCTATACAATAAAATCGTAAATGATATGCTAGTTTTATTTTAGTTATTATATCTGAATCTCCTCTTTTCAGTCTCTGTCTTAAATGCTTCGTTTTAGAGCTTGTCTCTTTAAGCCCCACCTTCCAAAAAGCCAAGTCTGCTCTGATTGGCCCTGGATCTAACTGCCAGTTGGATTCAGGGTGAGTGAATATCAAAGGTGGAGGTAGGGTTATAAGGGATATGTGCCTTCTCCTGTTATGATGTCATAAGGGGAGGTAAATCTGACTGGGGTTTTTGAACACAGGCTTTTAGGTTGAGAAAAAAAAAGAGAGGGTTGTTTTTTCTCTAATCACACAGGGGACCCATATTTATGTTATTTTCTATTTATTTTTTTCATAACAGTTGGCCAGTATTTGACTTGGCTGGGGCACCTACTCTGCACTGTGAGGCTCATCTCCATGCTAACGGTGCCGGCTGCATTGGCAGCAGTGCAGGTGTATCGTCCGGTGTCGCTGGGCTGGATGAAGGAAACTTGTAGGGACCCTGAGCTGAGAACGCGCTGGCGGAGAGATTCACTCAGTCGCTGTCCGTCTTTATGCCAAGAGACGGAGGGGGGAGGGGAGCCGTCAGCCGGGCAATGCAGCGTTACAGAGGAATCCACAGGAGCCACGTACGTCTGAGTCTCCGAGCTGATCACTGGAGGGACTGTGAAAAAAAATAAAACAAACAAGTAAATAAAATACCACTTGCAGTTAAAACTTTTAGGGACAGATTCTCAAAGAAGGATTGCGCTCGCTAATAGCACCATGATTTGATGAGAATTTTAACACTCAATCTGCCAACTAACACGCCCACAAAGTTTGACATTTTAGCATCTAAGGGCCTTAGATCTGACAGAGATTTGTGGCATAATTTTTCTTGCATGCCTTTGCACAACTATGGAAAAATTATATAATAATAAGACTGTCGCTCAAGTTATCACTAAGAGTGTTTCCTACCTTGTACTCTTAGTTTGGTCTTGCCCAGCGCGGTGCCTGCAGGGTTTTGAGCCACACAGATGTATGTTCCAGAGTCCGACACAGAGGCTTTGGAGATCTGCAGACCTCCATTAGGCAACACGGTGAAACTTCCACCTGGCATGAAGCAAGACAAATGATGGGGTGACTTGATTATTGACACACACAGACACACAAACACACACACACACCCACACACACCTGCACTACCTCGGCCAGCCAAGGTAATGCAGAGAATGGACTAAACACTCAAGCACCTATAGGTCCCCTCTTGGCAAATGCTGAAAAAAGTCAACATTATGTTTAGACATGATTTAAAGCATAACCAACAGGTGACCTGAAAAAAGGCCACTATTGTTTCAACGGTCTCCTGTTGGGGAATGTGTTATGACACCAAAGTCTACTGTAAGATAGGTACGTAAGAGCGCACACTCATGCACATACATTGCCAACAGGGTACTTTCGGTCTTCATTGACCATGTGTGGACATCTGTTTGTCATTAAATCTCAGCCCCGGCCAGCAGAGGCACTGTTGAGAATGGACTAAACACTCAGGCAACATCAGGTCGCCTCTTGGCAAAAGTTCCACTAGTTCACTTCACCAGAAGGTACAAGACAAGTTTTTGGCATGATTTAAAGCATGACCAACAGGGGACCTGAAAAATTTCCACTGTTGGCTCAGCCGTCTTCAGTTGCTGAATGTGTTAAAATGCCAATAGATACGCAAGTGCACACACACACACACACACACACACACACAGGATTACCGACCTGTGGTGTGTATATTGATGCCCTCCTTCTGCCAGGTGATAGTGGGTCTGGGTGAGCCCGTGGCCCTGCAGGGCAGAGTGATGGGGTTATTCAGGATGACATCCAACGTGGAAGGATGAGACTGGATCACTGGAAGCTCTGAGGAGAGAAGAAAGAATTCTCAGAAAGATCCCAAAGAACTAATAAGGGGGAAGAATAAAAGCACAACATAGAAAAGCGACATTGACATAGCGCTTTTCTTTGCACTCAAAGCGCTTTACAGGGTTCCAGGTTCCATTCATTCACACACAGACATACCGGTGGTGGTACAATGTTCTTACCCTGCACTGTGAGCTGCACGTGGCGCTGCGTGGACCCTGCAGCGTTCTTGGCCATGCACGAGTAGCGCCCTGCGTGACTGAGCTCAGCTGAGGTGATTTCCACTGGACCTGAGCACAGACCATCCATCACACACCATAGATAATAACATGTAGTGAGTTAAATTCATAATTTATGCCTCTATTCTGGTTAGTTGATATTTAAAAAAATGCCCTGCTCTCTTTGCAGCGCCAAGCAGTATATTTCCACTAATTTTTTTTTCACTATTACTGTCATGCCTATTTGCACATTAGGTCTACTTTAATGTAAAGCGTTCGACACATGTGATTGCATAATTGAAAAGCACAATAAGCTGCATTTCCTCTATAAAATGTGCTATACAAATACAGTCTATTATTGTTGCTATCAATATTACATGACTTACAGTAGTAGCCTGTTTGTAATACCAAAATAAAAAGTATTTCTGGCGCCTCATTCATAAGATTCTGACCTGAGGGCAGGATGTTGTAGCCCTGTCCCTCATTGGAAAGCTTCATGCCGTCTTTGCTCCAGTGGATTGTGGGTCGTGGGACACCGGATGCAGTACAGGCGATGACCACTGGGGACAGTCTGGATACAACCAGCTCTGTGGGCTCATCTGCTATAGATGGAGGAACTACGGGGAGGAGGGAGAGGGACACAAGTAACAACATGCAAGAAATATATCCAATCTCGCTGTTGTCGGTCCGTTATGAAATCAAATGTTTCAAATGTTTTACAACAGAAAGATTAATTCCAGCACAGTAAGCTAATGTTTCTGTCCTAAATACATCACTATGGTTACCCAATATGTTATCACTGTTATAATTGTTTTATATTAAGTCTTACATAAAATGGATGTCATATTTCTTGTTTATAACGCTGGACAGATGAATTCATCTATCTTTTTATACATGGTTTGTTGTTATGATATTTGTATTTTGCTTATGTTGTTGTACAGCCTGTTGAGGTATTTTTTGTGTGCATTTTTGGCTTTTTATAATTAATTTTTTTATTTTAATGTGAGATAATATAAGGAACCACACAGTGGTTACAAGAAAAACTTGAGACCACAAGACATAAACAGTCACATAAAAAAAATAGTTTTCTAGCTTTAATAAATGTTGTTTTATTTACTGATTGTGTGACTCACCATGGACAGTGAGGTTGATGGTTCTGGAGTCTTTCCCTGCATCATTAGAGACCACACATTCATACACAGCTGTGTCCTCCACTGTGGGCGCTATGACAACCAGGGAGCCTGATGATAGTAATCTTGAAATGACAAAAAACATTGATTTATTTGGAGATTAGTTTCACTATAATACAATGAAACAACAAGGAACAGCTCAAGCAGAAGACGTTATGTGTTTGGTCTAAAGGTTGGGTTATTATACCATTTCTCTTTAAGATGGAGTCAACGAATCTGGAGAATGCTTTTTTTGTCAAAATCAGTGAACGGGCAGGTTGCCAGCTATGGTGGGTCCACTTTGTTTACATACCAGTTTACAGAGACTAGGCAGTGCATTAACACCAGATAATTTCACCAGATGATTTTGACAATAAAGTGATTTGACAATGAGCGTTCTCCAGAATTACCGAATCCACCTTTACGTTCCAATACCGTGTTTTTATTTATTTTATTAAATTTTTTACTGAATAAGAAAAACAGCAAGGGAGAAAACCTGGCTCAACCTGTACATATTCTGGTTCTGGTCAGTGTTGATGGTTCGATCGTTTTTCCTCCAGCTAACGGTTGGTTTGGGAATGCCGGTGGCCTCACACGACAAAGTGGTCTGAACGTTTACCGTAACCGTGACGTTGGTGCGACCTTCAGCGATGGAGGGAGGGACTGAAAAATATGAACAGACAGACAATCATGAAATCACAATACAGCTCTGGAAAAAATTAAGAGACCACTCCAAATGTTCAGTGTCTCTTGTTTTCTATTTAGAGGAATATGTTTGAGTAAAATGAACATTTTGATTTTATAATATAATTAAGCAATAGCTCACGACAGGCTGTGGAATGTGCTCATTATACCACAGTTAGAGGGCGTTGTTCGGCCCGACGCCAAAGAGTGAGCCTCCGTTTAGCGTATATACATTTTATTACTAACTACCGGCGTTACTTCCTCAGTCGCTAAGTGATATGGAACTCTGCAAACTTACTCTGCAAACTGATTGGAACGCAGTATGAATACACCCATTATACAACAGTTAGGAACCAATCAGATCGCTGGATTTAAGACACCCGTTTTATAAAACTACTGACAACATTTCTACCAAATTCACAATAAAAATATTAACATTGAGAGCATTTTCAATAAGTAATGTAGAGAGATTTAAGAAAAATCCAGACTGGTCTCTTAATTTTTTCCGGAGCTGTATGTGACTGTGTATGTTGTTGATCAGTTTGGAAGAACGCATGAGTTTTTTTTATGACTTTTAATTTCATTTTGTATATCTTTACTTTTTACGTTTTGGCATGGACCTATTTGAGAGTCAATCATGAAATCCCTAGATGACTGTCAAGTCAAATGTATTTCTATAGCTCATTTAAAAACAACATCAGTTGACCAAAATGCTTTACAAAAATACAATACAAAACCACATATAGGCCTAAGATACACAACAACAAAAACGTAGGACTGTGTTTGATCGGTTTGGAAGTACGCTATTTTTTACGCCTTTTTTTTTGTATAACTTTACTTTTTACGTTTTGACATGGACCTATTAAAGAGTCTGAGATACAAATTGATTATCACCCACTGTATACTTGCAGGTCCACTCTCTTGCGTTGCGTCCCCGCCTGATTGGTTGCCATACACAGGTAGCGCCCGGTGTCGGTCACCAGAGCGGAGTGGATGTGTAGCGACCCGTCCTCTGAGAACGTGTACCTGCATATGTTCATACAAAAATCTACTTTAATTATTTATTCAAATATGCAGATATTAGTCTTATTAAAACGATAACCATGTAATGTTAAACAAAAATTCATAACAGAAAAAAACTAAATATAAAATGTTAGCATAATTATAAGTATTTCGCAATACTGCATCTCTGTTATATGACTGCTATTCAGTGTGGTAGTAAAAAGATTTAGGAGTTCCCAATTCAGTAGAAAGACAAAAAGAAAGAGTATGATATTTGGAAAACAGCCGCGGATTTACCTGGCGTTGTTTTCTGCCAATATGGCGCCATGTTTCCTCCAGGTTACGCGCGGAGGTGGGACTCCACTCACAATACACTCCAACACCGCTGGCATGTTGATATGAACTGACACTGCCTGAGAGCCTTCTTTGATAGTAGGGGCCACTGAGGGGACAGGTGAAACACATACATGTTTATATGTAAGTTTGAGCATTCAGCTTTATAACATAATAAATGGGTATGGAAAAAGAAAAATTATCCTCTTCTACTGCGCTATCAGAAAAGACAAACAGTATTGCATGATGCTTTCATCACGTACTCCATGGAAAACAAACATGGGCGCTAGAAAGCTATTTTTGCTGCCCTGAAACATCACAACTGGGCAATTCTGGTATCATGGAAATATCCAGATTTCCCACTTGTAATTTCTGCCCATCACTAAAAAGAAAAAAGATAATTCCAAGGAGTATGTGAAGTAACTATCAATAAAGTTAATCCTATCATATCCTATCATATCTTTTACTTAAATAGCACAAGTTCTAGATTAAAGATGTAACTGTACCATTGACGGCCAGGTTGAACTGTCGCGTGGTCTTCCCAGCGATGTTGCTTGCCACACAGGTATACTGAGCACGGTCACTCAGCTCTGCCATGTTGATCTGGAGGTAACGACCAGCGGACAGGATACGCACACGGGCAGAGGCCTGCATATAGAAAAAAGGTCATACAGTGAATGTGTGTGCACTTACGTACCTATCTAACGGTGGATTTGACTTTGTAACACATTCACCAACAGGGGACCGCCAAGCCAATAGTGGAAATTTTTCAGGTCGCCTGTTGGTCATGCTTTAAATCATGTCCAACATCTTCTGTCGAATTTTGTTTGTGTGTGTGTGTGTGTGTGTGTGTGTGTGTGTGACTACAATCGAAAGGATTGTTTGGACATGTTAATATAATACTAACTATCCAGGCTAAATTGATCTATTAAGGGGTAGGACAATATACATTTTTTACTTCCTCCTACCCCCTTTAGAGCATGTAGAAAGTGTGTCTGTTTTTTTGCTTTTTGTTTTTATTTATTCATCGATCTATTACTATTTTAACTTAGTTTTTAATTGCTTACATGTTCAAAATAAAGAGAAAGAATCAATCAATCAATCAATCAATCAATCATATTCGTGACTTATTTTGATGTGATTTCTGACCTGGAATGGACGTCCATCTTTGAGCCAGGTGAGAGTGGGAGGTGGGACAGCGTCCGACTTGCACTCGAGCGTCACCTGTCTGTTCTGCAGCACAGACACATCCTGAGGGGAACTCTCCCCCGCTATGTTAGGGGGAACTGTGAAGAGAACCAGGACACACACTCAATAGCCGAATATCATCACAATTTATTCTTTATGAATTGTGAAGATATTATTAATTATTAAAGAAAATTAACGTTATTAACGAAGTACAGATTGACTGTATTATACACCAATATTTATTTTTACGTTTTTTTTGGCATTTTTCAAGCTTTATTGTTAGTGCAAAGAGACAGCGATGAAATGGGGAAGAGAGGGGAATGACATTCCAACCTGGGTCACTGCGAAGAGGACTGATGGAGGTGAGGTTCTAGAGCTTTATACATTAATTAATTACCTTTTGTTTAGGCCATGGATTTTTCCCTACACTATCATGTACAGTGCACACTGCATTTAATGCGTTACCCACCATGCACTCGGACCAGGAACTCCTTGTCATCGTCGCCCGCCGGACTGTTTGCTAAGCAGGTGTATCTGCCCGTGTCCTCCAACTGAAATACATTATGAAATATATGGAAGAAGAGTTTGTAATGGTGTTATATGTTTAGTTAAGGTTTTCTATTTTAAATATGTGCAAAAATAAATAGAAAACAAATTGAAAGTATAGTACGTCATGTTAGTTGTTTATTTCATTTTGTCTTTTGTTTCTGTGTTCACTTTTTCAGTTGTGTGTTTGTGTTCCTTGAAAAAAAAATCCAAAAATAAAGTATTTCAGAAAAAAAATCAAGATTTTTGGAGAATGAAAAAACTAAACAAAGTAAAAAACCAACAAAATATTTTACCAATTTTACAAGTATGTTTTTTTTTAATAGAAAAGAAATCTGATTCAATCTAGAGTTAGTACATGATATATGGCACTGTTCAACTGACCTGTGCGGAGGCTGCTCTGAGCACCTCTCCCCCTCTGAGGAGGCGCACTCCGTCTGTCTGTGGGAGCGGCCGTCCGTCTTTCAGCCAGGTCAGAGAGGGAGTGGGGATCCCTGAGGCCTCACACTCGAGCTCCAGCACGTTATTCACCACAACAGACACTTCTGCCTGTACACCAGAGCCCCTAATGTGTGGAGGGTCTGTATAAAGAAAACAAGTTAAAAACACATATATTTCTTTTTCTTTTTCCATGCAACAAAAGCATTATAACAAACGTATGTCAAATGTGTAGACAGATTCATACTCCAGGAATCAATAAATCATGAGTAGAACGTTATTAAAACACGTATTATGCATCTTTTTGACCACCTATGCTTATTTATTTATCAAAGCTAGACCTATAACTGCACTGTATCAGAGTGAATGTATTTTGAGCCTTAATAATCTCCTGTAGATTTGAGATGAAGTATGGATGCACTTTATTTCTATGACTATGTGCTGTCCTGAAGAAGGGTCCTCCTCTGTTGATGTTCCTAAAACGAATACCACTAACCCTGGTTGCAAGGCAAATGAAGTTCTATTCTATTCTATTCTTTTCGGTTCTATTTTATTATATACAAAAGCTGAATTTGGAGAATAATATTTATAATCTGCTTTTAACTCACCCAACACTTTCACATTGAAGTGGCGGCTAGCTTGACCAGCTGTGTTGTTAGCCACACAGGTGTAGCGCCCCGTGTCGTTGACTTGTGCCTGGGTGATTTGCACAGTTGTATTGAGGTTGAGGAGTTTGAGGTGGGGGTCAGGAGAGAGGGTCAGCCCTTCTTTGAGCCAGGTCACAGTGGGGGTGGGCGTCCCATCAGCAATACACAGCAGGGAAGCCAAGTGTCCTCTGACCACAGTAACCTCCTCTGTGCTCCCTGCTCCGTCCAGACCGGGAGGGACTGAAGAGACAGTTAGAAAGGTTTTTATTTAGTGCTTAACATTGAGGGGTGGTAGGATGGCCTAGAGGAAAAGGTGGCCGACCAGTAACCATAAGGTAGCTGGTAAGATCCCCGGCACCGGACAGGAGGGTGTTAGTAGTAAAAACATTGGTGGCTGGTATTATGTCTACAGTGCCCACCATCTCTACCATTGTGTCCTTTAGCAAGACACTTAACCTCAAACTGCTCTAGGGGCGCTGTACTATGGATGACCCTGCACTCTGACCCCCTCTGGAGTGTGGTAACTTGAGAGGGGAGATGCAGAAAAACAAATTTCAATGTCCATTGAATAATAAAGCAACTTAACTATTGTCTTTAGAATGGTGTTTGGTGGAAAAAGGGTAAAAAGTATTTATTGTTGGTTGCAGCTAAAAAAGGTGTTTGTTGTCAAAATCAGTTTGTCAAAATCAGTGAGTATCTCCTTAATAAATGTCTGAAACTAAATAATTATAAAGAAGGAAAAAAATGGTTCTTTGGGGATTTATTCCTTCACTCAGATTGAATAGTGTTCAGACTCACCGTGCACCTGCAGGTTAAAGTGTCTGTTGTCCACTCCGGCTCTGTTTGATGCCACGCAGGTGTAGGTGCCGCTGTCCGACAGCTGTGTTCGTGTTATCCTGACAGATCCAAAAGGCAAAACATATAAGTATCCTTTGCGTTAGAATGCATACAGCAGCTCACATAATTTTCAACACTTTCTATTGTTGCAGAAACCTTTTTTTTATTTGTATTTAAATGTATTAAAATGTAAGCTTGTCGTATAGTACAGTAAACACTTCCAAATGCAAACCCATTATAATGAAATTGCATTAGGCAGTGTGATTTACATACTTATTTAAATGCAGAAAAACTAGCAGGATAGAGTGGGTTTTAAAAAAAGAATTCTAATATGAAAAAACATAATTCCACAAGTAAATTACGTACAAAACATGTGAAACTACCAAGATTTCAGATAGACGAGTCGTTTACACCGCTCATCTAGGTCTCACCCTAATATAACAAACTGCTTTTGCAATAATTACATTTTATGTGTCAGAAAAATTGCTCACATACGATAGACAATAATAATTATGCACTTTGAATGTTTAGTTTTTATCTTTTTATAATGTCTATATTGTCTATTGTATATCATTGTCTAAGCCTGTGTGTATGTGTGCTGTTTGTGTTTATATGTTTTTTATGTTCCCAAGTGCAAGACAAATTCTCTTTGGGCCAATCAAGGTGTATCTCATCTTATCTCAATAAGCAGCAATCTGTTACAAACTCCTGTTGAGCCCTGTCCACTGACCTACCGGAGCACCTGTCCCGCAGAGAGAAGCCGTATGTGGGAGGACACGGGCGGGGGTAGCTTGCCGTATCACTTAAATTATTCAATACATCCTTTGTTCTGATGTATTCAAAAGCAAAAATAAAAAAAATGTATCAATAAATTGCGTAGCCGATTGTTTTCATTGCGTTTACAGACCCTTGTAACTCTCTGAAATTACCAAATAGATGCACTGACTTGCTTCATACACCTCTCTGCTTCACAAAATGGCCTAGAGCACGTACGATATCGGCTCCGGCCTTCGTTGCAGTGGTCGCGGGTTCAAATCTGACCCGTGGACCTTTACTGCAGGTCATCCACCCTCTCTCTCTATGTCTCCCCATTTCAACTCTGAACTATCTAATAAAGCTTAAAAGCACCACTTAAAAGAGCAGACTCTTTGAACAGGTTCGTTTGCATCAGACCCATCACTACTGTCCACTGACCTACCGGAGCACCTGTCCCGCAGAGAGAAGCCGTATGTGGGAGGAAACGGGCGGGGGCAGGCCGTTCCTCAGCCAGTTGAGCTGGGGCGGGGGAGAGCCCGTAGCAATGCACTCTAGGTTAACAGAGCTGTCCAGAACTGTAGTCAACTCATCAGCTGTTTCACTGTTGCCGTCTATCGCAGGAGGCACTGAAGAAAGAAAAAATGTACATATACAAATGAATTCACACTGGAATGATTTTTTAACTACAGCAAAAGTACTCTTAGGGAGACCAGAGGGATCTAATTTGGTGCTACGAGGAACTTTAAAATATTTCTGAAACAGTCTAATTTTTCTTCTGATGATCAAAAATTACACGTAACAGCAAACGAGACCATCAGTGTAAAGAATGCTATTTTTATATTTTTTATCTTAATGCCTTTGTCATGGGTACGCTCACCCAGGAACAACAGCTGGCGTAGTAAACAAAAACCTAGCGCTTTTGTCTGAAGGGGGGTGCTAAAATTAACACAAACTGAAAGTTCCTCGGAGCACTTTTAACTTAAGCTACTTAGAAAAAGTACTTCAATCTACTGGGTAAATGATAAATGAAGTATGTATTTTTATAAAGGCAAGGCAAAGCAAGGCACGTTTATTTATATAGCAATAAATAATTCAATTCAATTCAATCAGACCCACCGTATACATTGAGATTGAATATCCTGTCCTCTTCTCCTGCCTTGTTGGTGGCCACACACGTGTATTTGCCGCTGTCAGTGGTTTGAGCTTCGGTCAGAGTGAGTGTGCTGCCATCAGGACTCAGGCTGTAGTGGCACAAATCATCATTTTCATCACTATGACATCACTTATCATTAAAGAAATACTTCACCCATACCAAACCGGCTTTATATCATTACAAAATCGCTATTATAATATAATGAATTAGGTTTTTCTTCCCTCAGCCTTCCCTTGGCCCAGCTGTCCTGTTAATCATAACTCTACATTTTCCCATGTGTGATGACACACATGGTAAAATGTAGGGTTAGACAGTGAGAACCTAAACACTCTTTCTTGCCTTTTCTCAGGCTAGGATGAACCAATTTCTAAAATGTTTGCACATTTATATTACATAGGAACTCAATAGGAGTTCAATACACCTTCATATTTCCACCAGAGAAGTAGGTCTTTAAATTAGCCTGCTTTTTTCCCTCTCTTTATTCAAGATGAGCATGGGAATTTGGATTTGAGAGCATTATTCAGATGTATGTATTTCTAACCTTTAACTATTTTTCAGTCTGTATCAATAACTGCCAAAGGGGAAAGGCAGTGTTTTTATTCTGGGCACGGAACTAAAGGGAGTCATTTGAATAAGGCCTTTGCTTACACACAGCGTTTCTGCAGTCACATGGTAGATAGGGAGCGTCTAGAGTGTGTGTGTGTGTGTGTGTGTGGAGAGAGAGAGTGTGCGTGTTTGTGTGTAGAGAGAGAGAGAGCAAGACCCTTTTATCTTAATTATATTGTTTTGCGACAGCTGGAAAAGCTTTGAGCCGTTGTCGGCAGGATTCGAACCTGCGCGGGGAGACCCCAATGGATTTCTAGTCCATCGCCTTAACCACTCGGCCACGACAACTCTTACGTAACCTGAGCTCAGGCAGCTGTTATATTCAGCATGTGTGTGTGTTACCACAGGGAAACAGACATCTGGCATTTCTTACTGTGGCTTTGCACGCCTGATAGATAGATAGATAGATAGATAGATAGATAGATAGATAGATAGATAGATAGATAGATAGATAGATAGATAGATAGATAGATAGATAGATAGATAGATAGATAGATAGATAGATAGATAGACAGACAGACAGACAGACAGACAGACAGATAGATAGATAGACAGATAGACAGATTCTTCTTTATTTTGTTCATTGCTTTTTGTCCGTAGTGTTACCTGAGTCCTGTGTTCCTCATATTGTCGATGACTTGTCCATCTTTCAGCCACTGTACGGTGGGAGTCGGGGTTCCCTGAGCTCGACAGACCAGCTGGATGTTTTCATTCAGCAGTACGCCCACTTCACTGGGCAGCTCTGAGCCGGTGATACTGGGGGGGACTGGGAGGGAAATATAGTCTTAGAAATGATCTTATGAATTGCTAAATAGATGTGTTAGTTAGAGAGAGAAGTATACTTAGAAATAATCTTATGCTGAACTCAGAAACAGCTGTTCCTTGTGTGTGTGTGTGTGTGTTTTTGTTGTGTTTAAAATAAAAAATAAAAACGGGTCTCCTTTTAAATTAAAATAAAAAATAATAAAAAATTATCTTGTGGACTTGGAGGGAAGTATAGTCTTAGAAAGTACCTTATGAAAACCATGAATTGGTAAATAGATGTATAAAAGCAAAAAGCAAAGCAAAGCAAATTTATCTATATAGTACAATTTCAGACACAAAGCCACTCAAGGTGCTTTACAGGGGCAAGATTAAAATACATCAAGTATAAAATAAACATTAGAAAAGTGAATGAAAAATATGAATAGAAATAAAACATTTAAATTAAATAAAAATTACAGGTTAAAAAGGAAACATAAAAGTCTTCAGTATAAGTTATCATATTAACTTAATTTCCTTTATTTGAATGACTGAGGCTATGCATGAGTGTGTGTACCTTGTATGGTGAGGTGGTAGCTCTTGCGGGCCTTGCCCTCCAGGTTGGAGGCCACACAGGTGTACGTGCCGCTGTCAGAAAGCTGTGAACGGGCAATCTGCAGCTTGCTCCCTCCTGAGAAGATGTGCATCTCCAGGGACTCAGAGTTCTCTAAAGAAATATGTTTATGTTAATATATTCATGTTATGGTTTGAAAAAGGTATGAATGAGATGACAAAGACAAAGCTCTTGTACGTGTGTGTGTGTGTGTGTGTGTGTGTGTGTGTGTGTGTGTGTGTGTGTGTGTGTGTGTGTGTGTGTGTGTGTGTGTGTGTGTGTGTGTGTGTGTGTGTGTGTGTGTGTGTGTGTGTGTGTGTGTGTGTGTGTGTGTGTGTGAGTGTGTGTGTGTGTGTATTTAGGTGAGAGAGTGAGGGAGCGGATGTGGACAGATGGTGTGCGTGTGTGAATGTGTGAAAGTGAATATATATATATATATGTGTGTGTGTGTGTGTGTGTGTATTTGCACACAGTATTTCACTATGTATACTTTTATGTGTTAATGCACAGGGCTGTGCATTAACAGTGGATTTCTTTTCAACACACACAATGTATAGACAGGTAGCTAATTGTGAGTAGACATTCACTATTTTTGACAAAAAGTGCTTTTGACAAGAAACGTTCTCCAGAATCACTGAAGCCACGGTTAATTTAAGATACAGATTAATATTTTTGGCAAGGAACCATATGATACTTTTTTTTTCTGGTTTGCATTGTTGTCAAAAAGACAAAAAAACAACTTAAGTAGAGCTATGTTAAAGCTAAATTCAGGCTAACCTATGGGACGTCCATTCTTAAGCCAAACGAGGCTGGGAGGAGGGATACCAGTCGCATCGCAGGCGAAGGTGACCGGGTTACTAATGGTCTCCACAACAGTCTCCTCAGCTGGGCCATCAATACTGGGAGGAACTGAAGAGAGAGGGAGAGAAAGAGAGGGGGAGGGAGGGTGGAGAGAGAGAGAGAGGGAGAGAGACATATATTTTATATCAAATAGTATATTGTTAGTGTTGCATTGTTAGAAAGTAACTCAATCTGTTTTGTATGAACTTTAAAATAAATGAAAACTTAAAATATTCTACCATAGATGTTCAAGTGGAAGTTCTTGTCCACTTGTCCAGCGACGTTAGTGGCCTTGCAAACATACTGTCCAGTATCAGACACCTGAGGAACAGAGGAAAATGTTACAAAAAAAAGTAAATAAAATAAATTGTTGTTAGCAATACAGCCATAAAAAGACTTAACGGCATCATGGTAATGCAAAAAAAACAAACACTTGTTACACCTCAATTACTGTACGTGTGGCACTTTGTAGTTTGGTTTATTTGTAACTTCATGGTTGAATGCACTTAATGGAAGTCGCTTTGGATAAAAGCGGCAGCTAAATAAAATGTAATGTCATGTAATGCAATGGCGTTGATGTTGCCAAAAACAAAACAATGACAGAGAAGAACAGAAAACATGGCAGTATGTTCAGGTTGTCATGTTTTTAAGGGGATTTTTTTCCAGAGCTGTATATATATATTTTATTGTGTCTTACCTCTGAGCCCTTTATCTGGAGCATGTGTCCCTCTGCCAGTATGTTGAGGTTGGCTGATTCTGTCACCATGCGTCCGTTCTTGTACCAGGTGATGGTGGGAGGAGGAACCGCGTTGGACTCACATTCCAGCGTCACCGATCTCCCAACCAGAACATTCACCACCACGGGAGAGTCACCACTGTTGTCACGGATACTGGGAGGGACTGAGGGAGGCATCTCAACATATTAGAAAATTATTTATATAAAACCACCAAACACAAAAAAAGGATTTATAAGAAACAGAAATGTCAACTTTCTGAAAAAGTATGTTTATTCTAGATTCATTTTACCTTATGTGTAATGAATTTAGAATATATGAAAGTTTTTATGTTTTTAAATATTTTTATTTTTTTACTTTTTGTTGATACTTTTATCAAATTAAATTCTTATTAAATAAAAGCAAAAATAGTTATTTATTTTATTTTATTTTATTTTGTCTTTTGTTTGTGTGCTCACTTTAAGAGATGTGTGTTTGTGTTCTTAAAAAAAAAATAAAAAATTGAGTATTTAAAAAAAAATAAGAATAAAAATAGAGTAGCATAATAGGAGAAAACAACATTTACAATCAGTTTATAATGTAAAGCTAGAACCTTAGATTTAGTACAGAGCACTGACAGTGTGGATGTGGACTGACCGTAAACAGTGAGGTAGATGTGCTTGTAAGCCTCTCCGGCTGCATTCATGGCCACACAGCTGTACTTTCCTCCATCAGATACTTTGGCTTTCAGAATCTGTAGCGTACGGCCACCTACAGGCACAATAACACAAAGACACATTCAGAAACTACTGTTAATATTCAGTTTGGTCATGGCATGCTCAAATCCAGGTATTATAATCATTATTTTAAAATGCCAAAAGCTGCATTGTGGCCTTATCGAGCGGATCATGCAATGCTGATCTGCATGAAGTTTAATGCTAAAAGTATTTGTGAATTATTTAAAACATTTATTTTTTCCAATTCTTTTTTATGATTTTAAATTGAAATTTCAGGAAAAATAAAAAATAAAACCACATAAAACATTTAAATACTAATTAAGGATTTTTTAAATTTTTTTTTGGATTAATGAATTCAATGCATTTTCATACTTTTTAAGGATCTGTAGGAGACAGTGTGTGGTACCTGGCATAATGAGTGCATTGGTGTTGGCCTGAATGGGTCCTCGGTCGTTCAGCCAGCTCAGGGTGGGAGGAGGGAAACCAGTCGCCTCACAGGAGAGGGACACAAAGTTGTTCACCACCACACTCACTGTCTCTGGACTCTGGCCGATAATGGAAGGAGGCACTGGAAGAAAATAAACATAGAAGCTTTTATAATAAAAAAATGTATTTTGGTATTTAATGTAGGTACATATAAATATATATGTATATATACCTTTTATTACCAAAACTTTGTATTAGTTTTTCAGATATTTACCCAAAAAATTAAATCCTACAATGTAGCACATTCAGCACCTAACTTCAGAAATCAAGGCATCATATAATTTATTTTTCTCTACGTCTGTACTTCTTTTTCCTTTACTGTATGTTAACTTACTACAACTTAAATGAGAAAAGGAGAAGTTTTTTTAGACGTATTTGATGAACTATTTAATTTGTGTGTTTTGGGTTATGCATCGTTTATGATTATACTGTATCCTAGAGTACATACATTAATTTGTCATTCTTAGTTGCTAATGGAATTAATTACTATTATCTCCATGACAGCAGATGTAAATATATCTTAGTTATCTCCAGTTAATCTTTTCACAAATTCTCAGCAATACTCACCGTGAACGTTAAGATTGAAGGATTTTTCTGCGCTTCCCGCCACATTGTCGGCCACACACACATAGCGCCCTGTGTCCGACACCTGAGCATTCAGCACCTGATGTTTGGGGAAGAGGGAGAAATACAGCATACAGTAAGAAAACAGATCAGTTCAGTTCAGTTTATTTTGTCATTGTTACAGAATAACAACAAAATATTGTTAAAGCAAACCACAGACAGGCTAATACATCTACATTAAAAAAAAAAATTATCTCGACAATCAATATGCATGAAAAAGTTAAGAAAAAACACAAATGCAATATGCAATATAAACTTCATAAATGTAGTATTTATTTCATGGCCTTTGGACTATTTCTATTTGTTACAGACACTAACCATAAAGGGTATGAATTATTAAACTAATTATTATGTTGGGCGCTCCGGTGGCGTAGTGGATAAAGCTCGTAACATATTGGCTCCGGCCTTCGTTGCAGTGGTCGCATTTCAAATCCGACCCCATTTCAACTCTGTACTATCTAATAAAGCTTGAAAATGCCAAAAAAAATTGTTTAGCCCATGTTACCTGAAGTGTTCGTCCAATGGAGATGATTCTATGCGGCCCGTCGGAGCTGACCCGCTGGCTGTCCTTAAACCAGGTGATCTTTGGGGCAGGACTGCCTTCCACCTGACACTCCAGCTGGGTCGTTTTGTTCACTAACACCGTCACCTCATCGGGCAAATCGCTGTCAGTTCCCCGGATGATCGGGGGCACTTTTTGAAGCACAGAGAATACACAATTAGAAACTGTTTTAATTTTTATTCTTTTTACTAATAAGTGATGTGGTCAATGACAAAACAGGTTGGAGAGTCATGACAAAAGCAGTATTGTGGGGGACATGGCTCTACCTGTGAACACATTTGAGATATTAAAAAAACAGGGGGAAAAAGAAAAGACAAAAATGAGCAGGAATTCATGGCATATTGTCACATTGTACTGTATGTTGAGGGTGTTGAAAGGCAGTGTGTGTGTGTGTGTGTGTGTGTGTGTGTGTGTGTGTGTGTGTGTGTGTGTGTGTGTGTGTGTGTGTGTGTGTTTTTGTGTGTATGTGTGTGTGTGTGTGTTTTTGAGTGTATGTGTGTGTGTGTGTGTCATATTCCAAGACCAGACACTCATACTGTACATTTAAGAAAAGGTGTTTTTACTCACATAATACTCTGACGTCATACTGTATGGAGTCTTCTCCTGCTTCGTTGACGGCCACACACGTGTACCTGCCGGAGTCATCGGCCTGGGATCTGGGAATCTGGAGCACCCGTCCACCTGAAAACAATACACATTAGTAATAGATCAGGGTTTCTCAACGGGGGCGGTACCGCCCCCTGGGGGGCGTTCGTACAACCTAGGGGGGCGCTGGGACACGAGGCTTTTTTTTTTTTTTTTTTTTTTAATAAATATATTTTAAACGTTCTTAAAAATCTTAAAAATCTTTTGACTGCAAAAATAGGTTACCTGAAATAAACAGCCTGTTTTAACTTTTCATGTTTCTAACCCCTCGACCTCTTTTTAACTATTCTCTCCTTCTCTTCTGCGGTCTGCTGACTGTCACAGCCTTCGAAAAGAGAATGCTCTGCAGACAGCCAATAAGAGGTCTTTGAGTCAGAACAACCAGCCAATCAAAGCCTTAGCGGCAGAGAAATCAGCCAATCACAGACTAGTATAATGACGTTTACTGATATTGCTAATGCTAGCGCAGCGAGATTCAAACTTAAACTAACTATTGTCTCTGAGGTGGAGAAAACAGAGTAATCAGCCAAAGCATGGAGTTAACTAACACACAAGCAGAACCATGTTAAAGACACAACTCTCATATGTTGGAGATAGACGATATACTAAACGCTGTGCACCGCGAGAGGCTCACTGAAGCCCTGTACAGCAGCAAAGCACAGCTACGTCATGAGCGCTAGTTCGCGGGATAACAGTTCAACAACCAATGAAAACGTACACAATTCATTGTAACATATTCAACTTTAATAACATAACATAAACAAACATGGCGGATAGCAAGAAAAAGTGCCAGCAGTACAATGCCAATTACATAAGTTATGGATTTATCCCGTCACCGATGAACACCACTTTACCAATGTGCCTGCTCTGCGATCAGTTGTTCTCTAATGAGGCCATGAAACCCTCGCGACTACAGGAACATTTAGTGAAAAAACATCCCGAAAAATCAGCTGAAGATCCATCCTACTTTAAGTCTCTGAGGGATCAACATTCAAGACGGCCCACCATCAACTCTCTGTTCGCCCGGAACGTCAATCAAAGCGAAGCGGGTTGGTGGCGTCCTTCAACATCGCTTTATTAATTGCTAAGTCTGGTTTACCGTTCACTGTGGGTGAGTCTTTGGTAATTCCGGCAATAAAATAAGCAATATCGACAGTCATGGAGCGGGATGCTCGCCAGTCATCAAAGCCATACCGCTCAGTAACGATACTGTTGCCCGGCGCATACGGGAGATGTCGCCGACACTGAGCAGCAGCTGTGTGCCACCCTCGTGCGTGTCCCTTCAGCATCCAGTTAGATGAGACAACAACTGCCGACAACAATGCCCTCTTAATGGGCTATGTTCGGTACATGTCTGGGGATCTCAAAGATTACAACCAATGCTGATAGTGTTTTTTCTTTTTATGCAACCAGCCACCTGACAGTGGGTTAAATCTGCCTATCATAGAACAGGCTCATATTGGGATTTTTTTTTAATAATTCTTATAAGAAACCAAAACAGCACAGAAAATATGTTTTATTGTTGATAGAGGATGTAGCCAAAACATATTCTTAATTGTGTGTGTGTGTGTGTGTGTGTGTTTTTTTGTTTTTTTTTTTTTTGGGGGGGGGCGCTAGAGTATCTTGGTAAGGTTAGGGGGGCGTTTGCTCAAAAAAGGTTGAGAACCACTGTAATAGATGGTAGGATGGACTAGAGTGAAGAGGGGCCGACCAGTAACCATAGGGTCTCTGGTTCCTCCTCCCAGTAACCATGAGGTCTCTGGTTCCTCCCAGTAACCATGAGGTCTCAGGTTCCTCACAGTCAGCATGAGGTCTCTGGTTCCTTCCAGTAACCATGAGGTCTCTGGTTGGATCCCCGGCACCGGACAGGAGGGTGTTAGTTGTAAAACTAGTGGTGGCTGGTATTACATCTACGGTTGCCCACCATCTATACCATTGTGTCCTTGAGTAAGACACCTAACCCTAAACTGCTCCAGGGGCGCTGTACTATGGCTGACCCTGTGCTCTGACCCCCTCCGAAGTGTAATAACTTGAGAGGGGATATATAGTACTAAAAGACAAGTCTCAATGTGCCTTGTGTAAATTGACTTATAAAGATAACTTAACTCATTCCATGTATTTTCTCTCTCTCTCTCGCTATCTCTCTCTCTCTTTCCATTTTCTTTACTTCATCTCACCTGGCAAGATCAGAACTTTGTCGTTGGAGGTTAGCACTGTTCCGTCTTTGTACCAGGTGAGAGTGGGAGGGGGCACAGCATTGGTCTCACAGTACAGAGAGATTGGGTTATTGAGTATAACATCCCGGACGTCCCCCGTAGAGCCTGGGTTAGACGAGGTGTCACCAAAGCCATCTCCACGCCGGTTGAAATTTGGTGGAACTGTATAGAAGAAAGAAAGAAAAAAAATGGAAAAGTGTTTTAAAGCAACTTGAGAATTTAGGGAGATTTTATTTTGAGATTGGAAAACAAAACCAAGGCTGTTAATCCACAATATATAAATAAATACATAAATAAATAACTATAAAAGTCATAATTTTTACAAGGGAAAAGCCGGGAATATGATAAGATTTTTCCAAGAAGTTTGAGTAGATATTTCAGAAGTTTTTTTCCCCCCTGCATTAAAATAAGGAACGTGGAGCATCTTGTGAATTATAGTCTACTTCTTTCAGTAAATAAGAAAATGCTTAATCATTTGGTAAATCAGCACAAGGTAAACATAAATTGCTATTGAAGGAAATATGGAGAAATGGCTCGTAGAACAAGGTATCCCTCTACGCAGATGATATGCTTCTAAACCTGCACGGCCCTGTATTAATTTCAAGACATTTTTATCTTTCCAATGAATTCGGCAAAATATCAGTATACCAAATGTACTTATACATTTCTATTTACTGTGTGTGGCACAGCCCAACACCTGAGACAAACAGTGGGTGACAATGGCACTGCCATTAGATAGGTTGGATTAGTTTACCGGTAATATGTTTTCCTACATTCTTTCCCTCTCTCGTCTTCCCTTATACTCTATCACATTTATCTCAAAGGATGTTGACAGTAAAATGAATAGTTTTATTTTAAAAGCACAAATTATGTTTGCAGTGAAATGAGCGATTGTCACCATGCAGTTTTAGTAATACAATAAAACAATTTAAAAAACAACACATTACGGTGCAACAATATTCTTGGAGCCCAATACAATTCACAAATAGACACAGCACAGCACATCACCCAGTTCACCTTGTATATTTACATCAAAGTCCTTCTCATCCTCTCCGGCTATGTTGGTGGCTACGCAGGTGTAACGCCCAGTGTCTGACACCTGAGCTTGTTTGATCTGAACAATACGACCGTTGGCTGTTATGGACACATGCTCGTCTGCCCGCAGGACCTAAAGGGGGAAAAAAGTGCATTAATAAGAGTAGCTTTAGAGTTTTTTTTTTAATTAAATTAAAAAATTAAACCAAATAAAAATAATAATACAAAAACCATGTCCAAGTGTCCCTGGGCAAGACACTGAACCCCACATTGCTCCCGATGGTTCAGAGAGCGCTTTGCATGGCAGCTACTGCCATCGGTGTATGATGGCAGTAGCCATAGATCGTGTGTTTGAATGGGTGAATGTGTTAAGAATTGTAAAGCGCTTTGGGGCTGAGAAAATCGGCTAAAAAGCGCTATAACCATTTTAGTCCATTTACCATTTAATTCCAAAAAATATATAACATGTACCTGTCCGTCCTTGTACCACTGCAGTGCGGGGGTGGGATAGGCCTGAGCCGCACACTCCAGGGTCAGGGTGCTGTTGACTTTGATCTTCACCTCTTTAGGGGCCAGCCCTTCTCCTGGGATGTCATTCTTATTGATCTGAGGAGGAACTACAGGCCAGAAAATGTTTTAATTTTTTAATTTATTTTTGATGATGGTCTCATTTGCTGTTACACATCATTTATGTATATATGTATGAATAAAACTTTTTCTTCTCCTTAATTTTTATTTATCTTCTTTATTTTTCTTTATTTTATATAATTTTTTCACACAAAAAAATGCGTAGGATTCTGTATATGTGAACAATAACAGTAAGATGATGACCTATTTTTTGCTCCTATAATAAAGTATAACAATTTTTATTATTCTTTTTTTTAATAACATGCAAAAACAGAATGATTATTATGAATTAATATTACATTGCATTAGGCTATGCTAGAACAGGGTTTTGCTATATGTACAGTAAAGCTTTTATCCTTTATTATTATTTCAAAGATGCAGGAATCTCACCATGAACCTTGACCTCATAGTGCTTCAGCGTCTCCCCGGCTTCGTTAGTAGCCACACAGGTATATCTCCCAGCATCCTCCTCTTTGGCATTGAGAATCTGCAGGGTCCGCCCGCCTGTGAAAAACATGGGTAATGATGAATTACACAATATATTATATGAAAGCAAACTTTATTTAAACAACACTTTCAGTACGTAAAAAGGTAGACCAAAAGCAATTTAAATTATAAAAAGAAGGAAAAAATAAACAAGCCTTAACATCCCCTCCCAAACACATACACACACACACACACACACAAACAGAGCAATACGAATATACATATTCTGTCCTACTCTGTACTACTGTAATTTGAACGTGGACTGTGGTCAAACCTGGCATTAAAAAAGAAGAAGGAAAAATAAAAACACACACACACAAGTATATATTCCTTGGTCAAACCTGGCAGCACCCTGACGTTGCGGCCGGACTCAAAGGTAGCTCCGTCCTTCAGCCATGTGATGAGGGCGGGCGGGTAGGACTGGACCTCACACAGCAGAGAGGTCGGGCTGCTCAGAGTCACTGTAACCTCCTCTGCTGAGCCGTCAGGGCCTGAGCCGGCTATGGTGGGAGACACTATACAGAAAAATGGAATTAAGCACAAAGCAATCAAATCTACAACATGAGTTTAGTATTCAGAAATGTTTTACTGTAAATAACATTTTTTTATCTTTATCATATTCTACTGCATTTATTGTTCCTTTTGCACCGTGGGTTGGAGATAAACTGAGCCAGCTATGGTGGGAGAAACTGGACAAAGAAAAATGGATATATATATATATTTCTTTAACCTTTATCTATACAGATAAATCCTATTGAAAGCAGAGACTCTTTTTCAAGGGAGACATGTTCCAATTGCCACGTTACCGTTCATACACCGATAGCAGGCATCTTTTGTATTTAATTTTTTTCAGAAATGTTTGAACAACAATGCTAATTTGTCAATATCTAACTCTTTATGCCTACACTTGCCTCTCTTAAAAAAAAATAAAAATATAGATTTTGGATAAAACCAAATTTAAAATCTTTGCAATGAACAAAGTGATGTGTTTTTTTACCCAGCACGTTGAGGTTGAAGTGGCGGGTTCGATCCCCTGCGCGGTTAGAGGCCAGGCAGCTGTAGCGGCCGGTGTCCGACACCTGAGCTCCGGAGATCTGAAGGAAACGACCGTGAGATGAAACCTGGTGCCGTGTGTCAGGCACCAACAGCTGGCCGTCCTTCAGCCATTTAATATCCGGCACCGGGTTACCTGGAAGTTTTTATTAAAAAAAAAATGTTTTTACTTTTATTTATACAGGTAAATCTTGTTGAGACCGGAGACTTTTTTTCAAGGGAGACCTGTTCCCATTCCCACGTTACCATTCACACACACATTCATACACCAATAGCAGGCTAACCATCAGGAGCAATTTAAGGTTGAGATACTTCAGGGACCGCCAATGGAAGGAGGCACTGGAAGAAACTGGAAGTGGGTAGGGGGCCTACCCACTTCACCACAGTGACGATATACAGAGAATATGTGTGTGTGATTTATAATAATAATAATAATAATAATAATAATAATAATAATAATAATAATAATAATAATAATAATAATAATAATAATAATAAAAATAACTATTTATAAAGCACTTTTAAAAATGCACATTTCAGAGATCTTAAAAAATAGCAGCAGAAATAAAACAAAATCAGTGGTGAGTCATTCCACAAAAAAGAAAAACATTTGCTTACCTGAGGCCTGACAGGTGAGAGTGATGTTGTGTTTCTCCTTGACTTTGGTGTCCACCACAGACCCTCCGTCCACAATGCTCGGAGGAACTGTAGAATTAAAACTTGAAATCAATAACATGGATCTCACTGGCTTCCCATTCAGTAAAAAGTGGTTTACTCCCATCCTGACCAAGACATTTAGATGGTATTATTTTGTTAAACTTTTAATTTATGAAAAATTTTCTTCCTATTAACTAAAGTGCTTTCACTCTTGACCCAACACAGACTTTAAAATAGTATTTGGTCGGTCTGAGTTTACGGTCTACAGAGCCTAACCTGTGTAGATTTTTTTTAGGTGCAAACACAGTACATTCAGGTAAGCGAATCATGAGGAGATTTATTGACATATTGTGACAAAAAGTTAAAACAGGCTTTCTCCAGAATCAACTGACTCCACCTTTAGTCTTTACAGTGAATTTGATGATTCTAACAAAATGCCAAAGTGCAGTTGTGGCTACTACCATAGTTTACCAATGAATGGAACCTGGAACCCTGTAAAGCACTTTGAGTGTGATTAAAACCGCTATATAAATCCGATCCATTATTATTATTATTATTATTAATAAAAAACTTAGAATGTTTATTATATGTTATATTACCGAGGATGTCAAGGTCGAAGTTCTTGCGTTCCTCTCCGGCGCTGTTGGAGACGATACAGGTGTATCTCCCAGCATCCTCCACTGCAGCGTGCATCAGACGCAGGCTGCGGCCCCCTGGACAGCAAGGGAAAATGGATATTGTTATTATACTGTTATTTTATATTTTATATAAGATGTATTTTTTTTTAAGATTTTTTTTTGTGGCATTTTTTCTTTATCTGAGATATTTTGGAGAAACAGAGTTGAGGTGGGGAAAGGAGGGGAGGACTATATAGCCTATTTAACTTAAAGACCCACTTCACCGGTTTAAATATGAAGGTGTATTGAACTCTGAGATCCTATGTAGTATAAATGTGCTATTTTTTTAAAAATTGGTTTATCCTAGCCTGAGAAAAGGCAGAAAGAGTGTTTTATGGTCTCACTGTCTAACCCACATTCTACCCCAAAATGTAGGGTTAGGATTAACAGGACAGCTGGGCCAAGGGAAGACTGAGGGAAGAAAAACCTCATTCATTATATAATAATACCAATTTTATAATGATAGAACTCCGGTTCCGTATGGGTGAAGTATTCCTTTAATTACTCCTTCATAGGTTACAAACTCATTTCCAAAAAGTTCAGTGCAAAGGGCTCTTTCAACTCTGAAGATCAAACCAGGCCACATTTTGACCATCCATCTATTGTCATCATGAAATGTTTACAGAGGCTAAAGTCAGCCATGAACCTGACATTGTATCCCATTAAAGGAAAACACCCCGGAGGATGTCTAATGTCTAAATAACATTTCTTCGGCCATCTTTGAAAAATGGGATCAATTATCAGAAATAATTCAGACTCAGAGTCTCACAGCTGTTAAAACATTTCCAAAGCCAGCCGGTTTGATGAGACACAAGACAAAATGGCGTACATCTTTAAAAACAACTTTTTTTTTTCAAAAGGGCTCATGAGAACCTCCTGAGAAAACAGGGACAAACATTGAGACCGTGTGAATACCGCACTATGAACCTACTATCCGAATGTGCAGTATGTCACTTGGATAACTGATATGCTGACTGTATTTCAGTCACCTCGACGCAAGCCTCCCCCCTTTGACTACATGTTGACATGGAATTCATTACCAATTTTTCAATTTCAGAAAGTGATAAAATAATTTTTACATAAAAAGTTAAAATTGAGCGTCCACCCCCTTGAGGCTCAGTCCTCTTTACAGCAGGCCCAGGGTAGAATCCAGCCCGGGTCGTTCTCTGCATGTGATTCCCCTCTCTACCCCATTTCAACTCTGTCTCTCTGCCCTATACATAAAGCATTGAAAATTCAAAAAAATTAAAGTTTATTTATTTACACAAGAAATAGTGGAGAACACTAGATTATATACTTTTAATGATCTTGAATATTGGAAATGGACTTTGAGGCGTATCTATTTTTTCCATGATTAAATAGATTCCTTTTGGGATGTGCTGTTGGGGATCTTAATAAACTAACTAAACCAGCTAGCTACAAGAGTATCATCGCATTACAAGCACTTTGTTTTAATGAAAGTTATCTAAAACATTGACATTTGCCCTTATCCTGAGCTCAAAAGTTGTACCTTAAGTCAAAAACCAAATGGAAGTGCTTGGCAGAAAAAGCGTGGTACTACTAGCTCTGCATAAGCGTTTTAGTAAGTATGCTGCTATCCCTTCAGGGGCCAAGGATTAATTTGGAAGCACCTCATTCATCTTCTTAAATGTTTTAAAAACACAATTCAAATCAATTGCTCCCGTTTGTCTTTCCCCTCACAAATCTCTCCGTCTGTTGCGCTTGGCCCCAGCTCGGATGATCCTATTACATGTTATTACTGGTGATGTATTGCAACTGCTTGGCCTTTCGAACTCAGTTAGTCTTTTGGAAAGTCATTCATATTATCTGTGCTTAACTGTCTTTGAGCCTGTTCCCTTCATGAATGGGACACTGTACTAAGCACCAAATATCTGGAACAAACTCCCAGAAAACTTGAGGTATGCTGCAATTCTCAGCTCCTTTAAATCAAATCTGAAATCTTTTCTGTTTCACTTTTAACCTGTCATTTTAATTTAATTTAAATGTTTTATTTAAATGTTTTATTTCTCATGCGCTGTTCTAATGTGTATTCTATACTTGATGAATTTTAATCTTGCCCCTGTAAAGCACTTTGAATGGCCCTGTGTCTGAATTGTGCTGAAGAAATAAACTTACCTTGCTTTATTTTTTTTATGGATCTTTGAACATGTCTGGCACACAAAACAAGAAAAATATTTTTTTCAGAAGTTCTACACTGTTACTGTTGAGTAACTCTTCAGCTCTGGATATTCCGTCCCATCCGATTCCATTGTAAAAATCTCATAAGATGATTTTTTTTTACATGCCTTCAAACAAGGCTGCATAATTTGAATACTATAAATGTGATTTGAATGTTGTATGACACAATGAATGTATGAAAGTGGATGAACACTTTGAATGTTGAACAAAGTTTATAGGATGAAGTATGAATGAGTGGTAAAGGTTTGAAGTTGTGTCAAAAAATAAATAAAGAGGGGGGCTCGTGGTGTAGTGGTAAGAGCGTCCCGCCCATAGAGGCTCAGTCCTCTTCACAGCAGACCCTTGTTAGAATCCAGCCCGGGTCGTTCTCTGCCTGTCATTCCCCTCTCTGCCCCATTTCAACTCTGTCTCTCCAAACAGGTTAATAAAACATAAAAAAAGCCCAAAAATAATCTTTAAATAAAATAAAATAAAGCAAAACTAGACCAGAACTTACCTGAGAGGACGCGCACAGAGCTAGAAGCCTTGATTGGTTGGCCGTCCTTCATCCAGGTGATGGCTGGCAGCGGGATGCCCGAGGCCTCGCAGCTCAGAGCAACAGGGTTCTTCACCACAACACTCACATTCTCTGGAACCGTCACCTGGCCGATTATACTGGGAGGGACTGAGAGATGAAAGAAAGGGATCGAAAGAATATTTTAGATGTTGAGATGGATGGCAGCTCTCCTCTCAAAAACGAAGAAATTGGTGATTGCAACCAAAATTATTAAAGAAAAAAACAAAAATAAGGTACTTATAGTCAGTAGTTATTGTGTCTCTTTAACATTTACCTGGCCGATTATACTAGGAGGGACTGAGGGGAGAGATGCTTTTTTTTTGTGTATTTTATATACTTTATAGATACATTTTATCTAAAATTCTACATTAAGCGTACAATGGAACATATAGTATGTGTATTTATTTTGTAAAAAAAATTCTGTTGGCCCTCTCTTCAACAACAGTACAGTTTGCATAATGACCCCATACAACCCCACTTTAAAAATATTTCCCTTTCCCTCTCCCTTTTAAATTGAGCTGATTCATACCATGTACGCTGATGTCATGCTTAATGTCGGCCTGTCCCGCGACATTAACAGCGATGCAAGTGTAACGTCCCGTGTCGGACACCTGTGAGGAGAAAACAGAGATCTTAAGGCTGTATTGATCAAGCAGAGTGTTTAATCAAAGAATAGAGGATTCATGTTCCTGGGTCCTTAGAAATGAAGATCTATCCCTGACCCTAGTAGCACAGATGCTTCCAGGGTCAACAATAGCAAAGATCAGACAGCAAGTCACATAGTTTAAACTTTTACAACAATGCGCTTCAGTTCATCATAAACAACAATGTTTCGATTGGCCAGTCATGTGAGGGGGTAGGGGGGAAGATCTGATACAGCCTAATCAACACAGCAGGGGTATAAGGTCTGAGTATAAGACAATAGAAAAGGTGTAACCAGTCTGAGAGGTCGTGGAATAAGCATTTGAGGAATCTAACATTTCAGTCAGGAGACATACAATATTCTATATCTCTCATCACACACCTTGGCGTCTTTAAGCTGCAGCAGCCGGCCTTCGTTCAGCACCTTGGCCCCGTGCTGGCCTGTGATTGGCCGGCCGTCTTTCAGCCATGTGACGGCCGGTCGGGGCACGCCCTCCGCAGCACACTGGAGAGTGACGTCACCGCCTCTCGTCACGGCAACGTCATCTCCGCCTCCGCCCTCAGTGCGTTTGATGGACGGGCGGACTGAAGGGAGAAAATCAAATCAAATCATATCAGTTTCATTTGTATAGCAGACCGTTATCACAAATAGAAATTTGCCTCAGTGGACTTTACATTCCTTACAGTTTGACACCCTGCCCTTAGACCCTTAGCTCGGCTGAGAAAAAACTCCCAGTAAAAAACCCTTTATCGGGATTAAAGCAAAGTAAAAGCAGAAAAAACATGTGAGTTGGTGCACCTGATAAAAAAAAAAAATGAAACATAAGTTTTATACTTCATGTAATAAAGGGTTATTGTAATTCTTGTTTATTCTTATTTATTTTGTTCAGATGTTTTTTTTTTTTTTAACCTTTATTTATACAGGTGAATCCCATTGAGACCGAAGACTCTTTTACAAGGGAGACCTGTTTTCCTTTCCCACGTTACCATTCACACACCGATAGCAGGCTAACTATCGACATTCACACAAGATGTATTTGTGCATGTTTGTGTGTTAAGTACTTTTTAACTGAGTGTTTTTAAAAGTGATTTATAAATACAATTTTACTCACTTACTTTCTGTTCATACTTACTGACTCTGTCAACAGCGAACATCTGGTAAGTAAATATCGCCAATGGTTCTGCATCATTTCACACTGTACGACTTTAAACTATTTGCTGGATATATTTTGCGTGTGTAAAACTGTCAATCACAATGTAGATGGATCCAGTTCTGCAGGATGTTTTAGCCATTATGAAAAATATAACTTCTCCCTTGTCTATTTAAGATGAGACACTGCAAGCAAAAACATTTTTTTTGTCAAGAATTGGTAAATCTTTGACTCCTTGCTACCAGTTGAACCAAAACTCCAAACTTATAAAGAAGTTGCATCAACTAAACTTTCCATTATCATTCTAGCACTATTCTGAAGGTTATTACAGAAGGAGTTGCTCATATGTTGTCTGTTTTGATACAAAAGTAGATCAATTAAAAATAGCAACTGAATCGACTTGGCTAATGACAGTTGACAGATATGTCTTGACACACGTACCATAGACCTGCAGGCTGTACTCTTTGGTTGTGGTGCCTGCAGGGCTGGAGGCTGTGCAGGTGTATGAAGCCGTGTCTGTCCGCTCAGCGCTGGATATCTGCAGCTGACGACCACCAGACAAAACCCTGACTCTCTGGTTTGACTTCACCTCAGAACCTGGGGCACACAATACACACAGACAGACAGACAGACAGACAGACAGACAGACAGACAGACAGACAGACAGACAGACACACAGACAGACACACAGACAGACAGACAGACACACAGACAGACAGACAGACAGACATTTGGGACACACACAATACATGGTTATCGATTATGGTTAACATTCAAACACATTAAAAAATAATTTACTGTTTTAGTTGCAGTCAGATAATAGATTATTGTTTTTTATGTTCTTTTGTTTTACTTTGTTATCTATAGCACACACACACGCACACACACACACACACACACACACACACACACACACACACACACACAAACACGCAGACACACACGCTCCTACACACACACACGCAGACACACACCCCTACACACACACATACAGACACACACACACACACTTACCGTCCTTCCTCCAGGTCAGGCTGGGGGGCGGTATGCCACTGGACTCACACACCAGAGTGATGAGACTTCCTTCAATCACATTCATCGGGGAAACCTCCTCAGACCCATGCATACTGGGAGAAACTGCAATAAATAAAATGATTGTAAATATTTTTCATCACATTGCACATTTCAATTGAACTTCTCTACTTCATACTTTCTATTCTATATATGCTGTTTTATATTGTACAAAAAATTCCTTTGCACTACTTTGTATTTAGAATTTATCTAATGTAAATATTGTTTATGTTTATCTTGTTCTTCTCTATATTTTCTATCGTTCCTATTGCACTGTGGGCCAGTGATAAACGGCATTTTGATGTGTGTCTTGCATTTATCAGAACTGACAACAAAAAACTTTGACTTGACTTGACTTGATATGAAAACACACCATAAGGGGGCGCTCACGTCTCATTCAAACTGCATCCAGGTGCAATTCCTTATAAATAATTTGTTACATTTTATTTTTTTCTTTTCACCACTTTACCCTTTTTTTTTTTTTTTTTTTTTTTTTTTTTTTACATTTATAGGATCATAAGCAATAGAACAAGTAAAACAAATAAATGGTCATTTTTTTCGTCCATTGGAATGAATGAATAAACCTAAAATGAGACGCCAACCAAAGGTAAAGCATCTTAATTTAAATATCAAGATAACTCACCCCAGACATTCAGGTTGTAGTTCTTTTCTGTTTTACCAGCAACATTTGTGGCTTCACAGGAATACCGGCCAGAATCCTGCACCTGGGCGCTATCCACCTAATGCCATTAGTCATAATGGCATTACATAAATGCAATACATAAATCAAAAGATGTGGAAACAATACACTGATGCTGTAAAGGATTTTTATTTAAAAGGTGCTACAAGGGAATTTGAAATATTTCTGAAAATATTCCTCAATTTTCCTCTGATGATCATAAATTACATGTAACAGCAAACAAGACCATCAGTGCAAATAATGCTATTTTTATATAGTTTTCCGTAATGTCTTTGCGCTAGAATAAACACAATCTGCAAGTTCCTCTGAACTCGAAAACTAAGTGAAAACTATTCATTCATGAAAATAAAATAATTAAAAAAGAAACCCTGTGTGTACCTTGAGCACGCTCCCATCAGCAGACACAGTGAGACCAGGCTTTCTGTAGAGCGGTCGTCCATCTTTGCGCCAGGCGAGGGTCGGTGGAGGGATGGCGTCGCTCTGACAGTGCAGCTCCACCGGACGTCCCAGCATCACCGTGGCATTCACCTCCTCACCCTTTATGTTGGGCGGAACTGGAGGGAAAATAAAATTAATCAAATTAATGAATAATTTATATTTTCAAACTTTTTTTTATGCATAATGCCCACAATAATATTTTTTTTTTCAACCTGGGTGTTGCTTTTATCAAAGTATATATCTATCTATCTATCTATCTATCTATCTATCTATCTATCTATCTATCTATCTATCTATCTATCTATCTATCTATCTGTCTGTCTGTCTGTCTGTCTGTCTGTCTGTCTGTCTGTCTGTCTGTCTGTCTGTCTGTCTGTCTGTCTGTCTGTCACTGGTATACACGCTGTTCTTCAGGTGCTCTTTTACATGAATTGACCCTGAATGCTAGCCTGTTAGCTAAGCCATCCTAAATGCTCTAACAAAAATAAATAAAAAAGAGCCTCACCACATATTACCTCACTGCTAGCAAACAGAATAATTGCTTCCTGAGATGCACTACGTTATTCTCCGCTATGTTGTTAGCAGCTGGTGCTAATTCTATCCTGGGCCATGACAGCACCGATAAACCACTCCGGCATTTGTTTGTGGTATTAACAATCACAGTTCCTTCATTTCCAAGAAGTTCATGTAACTATAACTCTGTGGAAAATTGCTAACATGCACTGAGATGTGTAATGGCCCTGGACTGAAAGAATGCCCACAAGAATGTTGTTTGTTTCCCCCCTTTACTGTCATCAGATTATCTGTCTGTCTGTCTGTCTGTCTGTCTGTCTGTCTGTCTGTCTGTCTGTCTGTCTGTCTGTCTGTCTGTCTGTCTGTCTATCTATCTATCTCTCCATCCATCCATTTATCTATCTATCTGACAAAAAATGGTTGTTGCTGAAACTGGTTCACTAAAGTCCCAGACTCCCAGCGATTTGGTTGAGAACATTTGTGGGACCAAAGCACGCACACGCACACACACACACACACACACACACACACACACACACACACACACACACACACACACACACACACACACACACACACACACACACACACACACACACACCCATTGGTGCCCGTCCACTATCTGTCTGTACAAACCAGTGTTCAAATACAGCTGAGAGCTAGAGCTAAACCTTAATGTAGATTTTTTACCTTTGAAAGAAGACACTACATTGCTCAGGACTTGAAAAAACATTGTGTTTGGCCTGCAAGTCTGGCCATCTGCTTCAAGAGGCTATATGGTTCATGTCAGCTTCTGTTGTTAAAGAGACATTCCCACTTAATGGCCTTAATCTGGAACATGTCCTGATGACCAATTTCCCCTGTATTTTTGGCAAGTGGACAGACAGACAGGCAGGCAGGCAGGCAGGCAGGCAGGCAGGCGGGCAGACAGACAGACAGGCAGGCAGGCAGGCAGGCAGGCAGACAGACAGACAGGCAGGCAGGCAGGCAGGCAGGCAGGCAGACAGGCAGACAGACAGACAGACAGACAGAGCCCTAGTCATCAGAGAAGCACACAGAACCAGCTGGCTGGCTCAGACACAGGAAGCTGCTGGAGAATGGTAACAATTAGCACAACAAATCGGCCTCTCTCTCTTTTTCTCTGGACACAAGCGCTTTTTCATCTTTCTGAGGAAACACACGTCATGGGGATGTTTGTATTCCAGCGCATACATATGTTCAAACAGACAGGCACACACACACACACACACAGCAGGCACACACACACAGACAGAGACACAGAAACAGACACACACAAACATGCATGCACGCACACACACACACACACACACACACACACACACAGACAGAGACACAGAAACAGACACACACACACACACACACACACACACACACACACACACACACACACACACAGACAGAGACACAGAAACAGACACACACACACACACACACACACACACACACACACACACACTTCCCCATATTTAAACTAATTCTCGTCTCATGTTACATCAGTGGCATGTGCTCTGATTGCTCTCTTGTATAACAACCGATGTGCCGTCAAGCTCAGCTCTGTGTCTGAAACTGACAAGGTTTATTCAAATGTTCAACTCAGTAAATTCTTTCTTCCTCTTCAAGCACATGTTGCGATCGAGGTCATTCATTTCAATTCATGTTTGGTGCTGGATGTCGTGCTCTCCGTTGAAAGACATTTTACAGTCTTAAGCCACGTGCATTAAGGCCTTTGCACACCGGGCGCGTTTTATTCGTGCGATTAATCCGTTAATTAACGAACGTATACAGAGTCAATACAAGCTTCCACACAGCGCCGTCATTTCGCATCGCGAATTTGCGTTTTTTATTTTTTTTTAACTGAGTTCGATTTTTCTGGGACGTCGCTTCTTAAAGTGAGACGCGACAAAATTCACATTTCAAAACATTCGCTTTTACGTTGCGTTTATTCGCGTGGCGTCCGGTGTGCAAAAGCCTTTACTCAGTAAAACAAGAAGGAGAAAGAGAGAGAAGTACTTTAATGTCAAGTCAGCAGCGCCTCCCAGCCAACAAGTTGCCTGATGAAGCATCGATTTTACTATTCTAACGATAAAAATTGTTCCAGCATCCAAATATTGTAAAAACTCTTTTCATCAAAGACCAATGCTGCACTTTTTAAGTGACCAAAACATTGGTTTTAAAACCAAGTGGAGCAGCAACTTCTTTTCATTTTTGATTTTATCTGGCAGGACAAAAACTGACAAATGTTCAGTGTCTCTCGTTTTACTATTCATAGACATATGTTTGAGCAAAAACAAACATTTTGGTTTTATATTATATAAACTAATGACAACATTTCTACCAAATTTCAATACATTTTTTGTCATTTAGAGCATTTTCAATAAGTCATGTAGAGATGAAGATCCATGGAAAATCCAGACTGGTCTCTTAGATTTTTCCAAAGCTGTATTTGAGATGTATTTATTCTTCATAACTACTCACCATAAACCCTGAGGTCATACTCTCTCTGTTGCTCCCCTCCTGCGTTGACAGCTACACATGTGTACCGGCCGGTATCACTGACCAGAGCACTGCTTAGAGACAGAACTCTGCCACCAGACAACACCTAGGAGGGAGGGGGACACCAGATCATACACACAAACACAACACAACTACAGAATAACACCATTACTTACTAACAATAAAGCATTTAAAGGTGGAGTCAGTTATTCTGGAGAACGCTTGCTGTCATAATTTTTTGTTAAAATCTGTGAATATCTCCTCACAATCCGCTACCTGTCCGTACTGTATGTGTGTGTGTGTGTGTGTGTGTGTGTGCGTGTGTGTGTGTGTGTGTGTGTGTGTGTGTGTATGTGTGTGTGCTGAAAAAACAACCTTTTTATTCACAGCCTAGGCTCTGTAAATGTAAAAAAATATATATATATGTAATTCAGCGCACACTCAGTACAGACTGGAAGTGGATCGTGGGGAGATATGATGAGATATACAGTATGAGGAGATACTGATTTGAACAAGCCTTCTACAGAAATGCTGACTCCACCTTTACAGTAAATGGTTATGTAAAATCAAGATATTTTTAGATATAAAAATGTATGAAACTTTGAGCTTCATTACAAAAAAACGATATAATGATATAAATATAAATTTGTTATATGGTTAGCGGTCGGCCCGTCTTTCCTGTCTAGGCCATCCTTCCATCCCAAAACATGTACTGATTGACTAGTACCTGTATGCCATGTGATACACTCGTCACCGGGCTGCCGTCTTTGAGCCATGTGAGGCTGGGCGGAGGAACACCGGTGGCCTCACACTCTAACCGCGCCGCTTCATTCACCACCACCGTGACCGTCCCACCGCGACTGGAGATGACAGGGGGCACTGCAAAGATATAGGACGGTAAATTACAAATAATTTTTACAAAAATACAAAGGTAAAAACTACACTACACTTATATAGTGATTTTCCCTGGTTTTTCACAGACCCAAAGCGCTTTTCATTGTTTTGTACATATTCATACACCGATAGCAGCACCAGTGACCATAGCTTCTTGTCCTTGAAGGCCACCGTAGCTTCTGTAAATTCTCCGGTAGCAACAGCGCGTTGCAATCCAGATTTTTCACCACTAGATGATGCCAAAATACTCCTTTGTTACACACTGCATCTTTAATGTATGTAAGTCAACTCACCGTACACCTGCAGGCCGTGTGATATCTCAGCGACTCCGGCCAGGTTGACGGCTACACATTTGTAGATGCCGGTGTCTGACAGTTGAGCTCGTTCTATCTCCAGCACCTGCCCGCGCTTCAGCATCGTCACCCCAGCAGCACTGGTCAGAGGGCGGCCGTCTTTGTACCACGTGATGGCTGGAGCAAATTAGGTTAGTCAGAGGAGGGCTTTAAGCAAAATGCATGAAAAAAGTTACAATTAAAAGACAATGGAAAATTAAATACATCCAATTATCATATAAACAGAGATAAAGATAGCCTCGCTTGGGACAACATTTTTTTTGTATGGAAGAAGAATAGCCAAAAATCAAAAAATTCAGTGCAGTGTCTCTCCTAAATTGTTGAATAATTAAAAAATAAAAGTAACTGGGATGCCCCGGTGGTGTAGTGGATAGAGGGCGTACCATATTGGCTCCAGCTTTTGTTTCAGTGGTCGCGGGTTCAAATCCGACCCGTGGACCTCTACTGCAGGTCACCCCCCCCGCCTCTCTCTCTGTCTCCCCAAAAAATTCTGCCAAAAAATTATCTTTAAAAAAAAAAAATAGCCTATAAATAAAAGTAACTGACAAACAAGATCTCCTTTCTATTGCTCAGGACGATGGATAAATAATTAATTAATAAATTCCAATACTGTATATGTTCACATGTGAGATGATGTCATGTTTATCCGATTGTCTTATC
>CM049403.1:31250000-31265000 GCA_026929865.2 Hyperoplus lanceolatus | reverse complement strand
TTCCTCTCCGTAGGACCGTCGTCACCGCCCGAAATGGTAGGAGGCACTGTGTGTGTGTTTGGGGGAAAAGAGGGTTAAAAAAGAGGGTTAAAGCTATAGTGCGTACGTTTTTTCATATACAGTAATGTCAGTTATATTAAAAGCCATCGCCCAAACAAGTTGACACAAAGTTGATTAAGTAAGTCTATCAGCTCCACAACATTTTCTGTGTATTTTTCTCTGTATGGCAGCGTTTACAAACTGGTGCAGGAGATCAGAAAAAATCCCAAGAAGAGCCCAATAAATGTTTCAGTAGTTGATTCTACTGCTAAGAAAAAACCTGGACGTACAAGAGAAGGTATAAAATCCATGCGCCATCACCGAAGGCTAAACCTCATGTGAGACAGTGTTGTTGTAATTACTCAGAATTCCTCAAGGCGGCGGATAAAGAAGATACGCACTTTAGCTTTAAAGGTTGGAGGACTTTTGTGCTTGACTGATATCTTATTGGCATTTCACACTCAAGGCTTTGTTTAGCAAACAACATGTAAAATTGTTTTCTGCTTCAGGTCCCTCCCGACCTGTGTTTCATTTTTGTGCCTTTCAGGGATCAAGGATTTTTTTTTAATTAAATTGTTTGCCGGTTACCCACAGCTGTTTGACATTATTCTGGACGGCTACAAAAGGCCCTCATGCTCGGTGAGTGGAACCAAATGGCTTTAAACTCAGATTAGAACAATACTACGCTTCAGAGCTCCACACATATGAGAAGGATTGCAGATGCAGGAGACAATAGGACCCTCAAGTTGTAGAAAGTTCCTGAGGTTCCAATTTAGCCTGATTTTTTTTTACATCGCCCCGGGAAAACCAGTAATATTCTGGCTTCTATGGAACGTACTTAGCCTGGTCCTACCAAACCATCATACTTCATTTCATTTGTAAGGGAGAACGGGGTAATGTGAGACACTTTTTACATTTGCTCCCCTCTAAGCGAGCTTAAATGATTTATCAGTAAAATGTACACATTTCCCATTAATTCAGGGTGTTTCCTAGCAATGGACATTATCATAATCTATTCAGGACGGAGGGCAGTGAAAATATGATTGTTTAAAAAAAAGTTGCGTGTTGTCTCACTTTACCCCATTTTAGGGGTAAACTGAGAGTCAGGGTTAGGGTTAGACTTACAGTAGACATTTCATATTTTTAATTTGCTCTTCTATACTTGATGTATTTTAATCATGATGTATTTCATGCCCCTGTATAGCACTTTGAATGGCCTTGTGTCTGAATTGTGCTACAGAAATAAACTAACCTTGTCTTGCCTTGCCTAAACATAAACATATTTCGGCTATAATGTGTCAGCAGGTAGACTTACAGTAGACATCCAGTTCGTAGCTCTTCTCAGCGTTCCCGGCCACACTGTTAACCTTGCACGTGTACTGTCCCGCGTCGGAGGCCTGAGCCCGGGGGATCTTGAGGTAGTGGCCGCGGTCGACGTACTGCGCCTGGCGGTTTGACAAGATGGCCGCACCGTGTCTGAACCAGGTGATGGTGGGGAGAGGAACGCCACGCGCCTCACACTCCAGTGTTACCGTGGTGTCCAGGAGAGCCGTCACCCCCGTGGTTAAGTTACCGCCTTTGATGGAGGGGGGCACTGGGACAATAGCATGACAAATACATTTTAATTTACATTTTTAAATATAAATCTGTATTTACTTTTTTTTAAAACATGTCTATTGCTGCTACCTAGCTTGTGCTTTTGTATCTTTGTGCTACCTGCTGCTGGAATTTGAATTTCCCTGAAAGAACCTTCCAAAAGATCAATAAAGTCTCTATCTATCTATCTATCTATCTATCTATCTATCTATCTATCTATCTATCTATCTATCTATCTATCTATCTATCTATCTATCTATCTATATGTGAATATAGATATATACGGTATCAATCAATCAAAGTAAGTTGTCACCTTTGATGGAGGGGGGTACTGGAACAATAGCACACAAATAAAGTTATTATTATTATTTTTTTTAAACCTTTATTTATACAGGAAATTCCCATTGAGACCGTAGACTCTTTTTCAAGGGACACCTGTTCCCATTCCCACATTACCATTCACACACACAATCATAACCTGATGGCAGGGAGCAATTTGGGGTTCGCTGTCTTGCCTGGGACACCTCGACATGTGGCGGGGAGACGGGGGATCGAACCACCGACCCTGTATTTGAGTGGTCGACAGCCCAACCCACTTTGCCACAGCTGCCTCTTTTATACTGTATACATATTATATATTTTTTTGTAGAAAGAGAAGGCTTTTGCACCTCGTTCATTACCAAGTCTTTTTTATTTTATTTCAGAAAGGGATACAATATGTCTTCATGAAAAGTATTTTTTTAAATTTATTTCCACTAAGAAACCCACTCACCATAGACACTGAGGTTGAAGTCCTTGGTGTGTTTGCCAGCTGTGTTCATAACACTACACTGGTAGTGAGCCTTGTCCCCCAGACGGGCGCTTTTTATCTTCAAAACCTGACCCCTGTTTGTGACCTCTAGGTTGGGATCACCCAGGAACACCAACCTAAAGAAAAAAAAAAGTATCATTATATAGACCTACTTCACCGGTGGAAATATGAAGGTGTATTGAATTCGGAGATCCTATGTAGTATAAATGTGCAAACATTTTAGAAATCGGTTCATTCTAGCCTGAGAAAAGGCAGAAAGAGTGTTTTATGGTCTCACTGTCTAACCCTAAATTTTCCCACGTGTGACATCACATATGGTAAAATGTAGGGTTAGGATTAACAGGACAGCTGGGCCAAGTAAAGACTGAGGGAAGAAAAAAACCTCATTGATTATATCATAATAGTGATTTTATAATGATAGAACGCCGGTTCCGTATGGGTGAAGTATTCCTTTAATTTATCATTGTTCATATGTACCATAAAACAGACAGGAAACACCATATTCATAGGAGGCACTTACTTGCGATCCTTGTACCACTGGATTGATGGAAAGGGAACTCCCTCTACTTTGCACTCTAGACTTATCTCTTGTTTGACGATGGCTGAAACGTCCCGGGGCGATTCAGACCCTTCTATGGTGGGTGGGACTGAGGCAGAGAGGGACAGAGAGTCAGTGTACATTACCTCACTCATCAAGAGTCCCATTTGGACCTTTAACAAGCTTTTGAATTACAGGGAATGTCAAATCTTTGGTTGTTAATAAATCTGATTTTCTTTTTATTATCAGGGGCTTGTCAGTGGGGGTTCAATTAGAGTAGGGGAAGGTGGGGTGATTTGTGCAACTTTTTACTCAAAGTGATTTTAAAGTGAGGCCTTGACAGTTATGTCTCCAACTCAAATATGTACATATATTTCAGGATGTTGTGCATCCCTGGCAATAAAAACTTTGGTTCTGGAATAAACTGTTTAAGAAATATAGCTTTCGGAAAAAAGTTGTCTTGTCGCACAAATCACCCCACTACGTGGGGTGATTTGTGCGTCATTGAGTCACAATGACAAAGTCACCATCATCATCTTTCTGGCCATCTGAACTCTCATCAGTGGTGTCGTTAAGTGGAATTGAGATTTCACTCTCTTCTGAGCTACTGTAGACAATCACTTTCTTTTGGTGACCAGCGTATACAGCCATGCCACTGGCACAACTCTCAGAAATGTACTTTGCACTAGTTGCTCCGTGCTTGTGGAACCAACTGCCACCTGACAAATGTGATTCCCCCTACATTTCTGCCTTTAAATCAAGGCTCAAAACCCATATGTACACCCTGGTGTTTCCTCCCCATTAACCTCTGCACTACTTACTTACCTCTGCACTACTATCTGTGTTTATGTGGATGTATGGGCTTTACGTCCTTTATTTTGGTTATTGTTATTTTACCTTCATTGTTTACCTACTGAATGCACTATGTACAGCACTTTGGACAGTGCAAACTGTCATAAATGTGCTTTTATAAATACATTTTACTTACTTACTTACTTATAACTCACCCAGGCCCTTGCGCACAAATCACCCCATCCCCAGAATTTTGGATAATAGGCATGATGCAGCAATTTAGGGTTGACATTGTGCTAACTATATAGACTCAAAGTGTAGCATACCAAAGCACTAAAACATGTGTCAAATGTTTTCAAACGTGTCTATAATTGTTCAGACACAATAATCAAAAAACCTTGATCATGGAAATTTTACTTTGAAAGGCAAAACACAGTTTTTTGAGCTTAAATGTGCTTATATCTTATTCCTTGTGTCTCCCTTCTTTACAGGATGAGTCAAATGGATGGCTCTTCTTAAATATGTGGTCACATTTCCAATTTCTTCCACGGTTTTCTAGAAACAAGGGGTTTTGCAACTTCCAAAATGCACAAATCACCCCACCTTCCCCTATATACAAACAAATGTATTCCTTTACTTTTATGACCCAAACATATTTGTAGTTTGTAGTATTAATAGCCAATTACACACAAAAAAATAAGGAATTGAAGTATTTGAATTACTATGCAAATGTGAGTGTAGTTGAACCACCGGCATCCTACTGCAAAATGTAGGTGATCTAATAGTTTAATTAAACGTAAATCACTACTCCCTTACACTGATATTTTTGCTTCCGTTATGGATAAAATTATTTGAGAATCTTGCCCCTGTAAAGCACTTTGAATGGCCTTGTGTCTGAATTGTGCTATAGATATAAACTAGCCTTGCCTTGTAACCTTGTTTCAATAGAATACTGCCCCACAACTCTCACTCACCCAGTATATCCACATAGAAGTCTTTGTCCGAGCTGCCTGCGATGTTGATGGCTGAACAGCTGTAGGCGCCTGCGTCTGCTGTGGCCGCGTTCAGGAGTCTCAGGATCTTTCCATTATCTAGAATCTGAACACTGCTGCTGGAAACTATCTGTCAATCAACAAACACAAGTGGAATCAAACACAAATGCAAAAGTAAATACTTAAAGGTGAAGTGAGCGATATATTTATGTTAATATACGTGTCAAATCGCTCTATATTCATACAGTGATCACTTATATCGTGTGCACGCTTCATAAATTGTTTTTCACTGATGGTCACGTTTGCTGTTACAGTTCATGTATGAAAATGGAACATTTCATAATCATTTAAAAGTTCCTCGTAGGAGATTTATATTGTTGCTTATGGTAACAAAAAAACATTTTGCAAGCAGGGAATCTGTTGTTTAGCTTGCTCATAATTAGCAGAGTGAAGTAAGTGATCAAATTTCCCCATAATGTGCTCTGCAGGAACATTTTAAAAGGAACAACCATGGAACAAAACCAAGCCAGCGAACTGCTAACCACCGGGACGTTACAACAAAGTCTGCTCTGGTTTCCATTCATCATAACTATTGTTTCATTATAGCTTTGACAATGCTGCTCTTTGTTACAAATACACACACACACACACACACACACACACACACACACACACACACACACACACACACACACACACACACACACACACACACACACACATTTGGTCTGTACAGTATGAACACTTATAATGATATGAATCCATGAAAGGAAAGGCTGTTATCAATTCTGATCATGCATGTAAAGTTTTGAGTTCCAATTCTTGTGGAAGATTCACTAGACCACAGTTTAAGTATAGCTAAGTATAGTTAAGCCTATCAGCTCCACAAAACTCTCTCTGTAATTCTAAATATGCCAGCGTTTACAAACTGGTGTCACTGTCGCCCTCCCCTACACTGTTGTAAGAGCTCAGAAAAATCCCCAAAAGCGCCTAAAAATGTTAAAGCTATTGATTCTACTGCTACGAAAAAACTGTTACAGCAGCAGGTATAAAATCCATGTGCGGTCACAGAAAGCTTTACCTCATGTAGATTCACCCACATTGTTGTTGTAATTACTCAATATTTCCTCATGGGGGTGACAGAAGTTACGCACTATAGCTTTAATGCTATTCACTTGATATTTGCTTGATCAACAGAAATTCCATTAGCAGGACACGGGATTCTTGACAGAAGTTACGCACTGTAGCTTTAATATGTTTTAAACCTACCGGAGTGCCATCCTTGTACCAGGTGATGACAGGTGTGGGACTTCCGATGACATCACACAGCAGGTTGGTCGACTGACTCAAGACAAGTGACACGTTGCCCGGCGTTTCACTGTCACGGAATGTAGGGGGCACTGTGGAGGTATCGAAGGTGGTTATTCAGCTTGTGTGTGTGTGTGTGTGTGTGTGTGTGTGTGTGTGTGTGTGTGTGTGTGTGTGTGTGTGTGAGTGAGTGAGTGAGTGAGTGAGTGTGTGTGTGTGTGTGAGTGTGTGTGTGTGAGTGAGTGAGTGAGTGAGTGTGTGTGTGTGAGTGTGTGTGTGTGTGTGTGAGTGAGTGAGTGAGTGAGTGAGTGAGTGAGTGAGTGAGTGAGTGAGTCACTCACATATTGAGAAAACGTAAGATAGAAGGTCATATTTTAGTGCACTGTTACAGGTAAACCAATATTTGTGATATTAGGCTACATAAATAAAAACGTATATGATTTGATTTGATGACAAACCAAATAAAAATGTGGCACGGATATAGACAGCCGTGTGTGTGTGTGTGTGTGTGTGTGTGTGTGTGTGTGTGTGTGTCTGTCTGTCTGTCTGTCTGTCTGTCTGTCTGTCTGTGTGTGTGTAAAAGGTCCCTCACCGTTGACTTTGAGCTGGTATTTCCTCTCAGTGGACCCGGCATCGTTGACGGCAGCACATACGTATTCTCCGTTGTCCAGCGGAGACACAGAGGCCAGGATCAGCAGCGTGCCGTCCTCTAGGATGGACACGCCCGGCTCGCTACCCGTCAGCTTCTGCCCGTTACGCATCCACTGGATCACTGGCTTAGGAAGGCCTGACACAGAGCCGGAAAGACCATAGAAAAAGTTTAAAACTATTCTTTGGAAGTAATATACATGTTGCAGCTTTAAAGGTGCAAAAAAGAAGCGCACCTTAGTAGTGACATCATGTCACACAAGGACATTTGTGAATGAACTGATTAGCGGGGCGGGTGGGGGTTATAAAGGTACCGTGACAATTGGTTGACTTGTTGATTGTTGATAATATGTGACCCAGTGTCATGCGTAAAAGAGAAAATAAATGAAAAATAAAGAGAGTTCCAGTTTCTGTCATATCAAATCAAATCTCCTGCAAAAAAAACAAAGGTGTGTTGTATCTGACATTGTGTTCATTAATTGAAAAAGTGTATTATACTTTTAGTAAAATTTAATAATTATAAATTGTTCTTACTTGTCATGTCAATTTTTCAGTACAATTTTAAAATTTTAAATTTTTCAGCGAGTTTCAGTAATTTTTTTTGCAAGTACACAGTAAAATCACCCCCCCCCCCCCCCCCCCCCCCCCCCCCATACCCCCCCCCCCTAACCCCCCCTTAGCCCGGCTAGTAAATCACATGGGGCATAAATCTTTACCTTTGGCTGGGCAGGGGAAGGCAATACGCTGGTTGGCAACTCTCTCCTGATGGGGGCTGTTAAAGGGTGGCTCCAATATTTCGACCACAGGGGGCACTGCAAACACACAGAAACATAATAATCAGAGGCAAGTACACACTTACAAAATACGCTTCCACACACATACAAAGCATCCAAAGCAGTTTTTATATTATTCTTTAACAGTGCAGTGGTTAATAAAACTATATTTTTTATATGCAAAATGCATATAATTTAAAATGTGCATTTTATGTGTCTGACTATCGAAAGCGACGTCTTAGAAAAATCGAACTTCCGAAGCTAAATTACGTCACTGACATGAAAGCTTTTGATATACTTTTGATAATTATTATTAACGGGCGAATTAATCGCACAAAAAAAAACGCTCCCGGTGTGCCAAGGCCTTTAGGTGGTAAAATAAACAACAACCAGTATATTATAATTTTCATTTCATTTCATGTATTTACATCTATTGACCGTAGTACCATGGTATGGAGCACAAAACATCCAAATAATAACAGAAGAAAACAATGGTGTACTGTACGGCATGGACACAACAAAAACGCTACATAGGCCATTTACGCTAGTAGGAGATTTTTCAGATAGGCACCGGTTTTAACAATATCTTCTGTGTTTTCCGACCTCAAAAGCAAAATCAATTCAAACTTAGATGGAGAATTAACATAATATTTCGGGAGGTCCTTCTTTCTATAATACATTCTTACACTCAAACAGGACGTGATACTCATCGCCAAAACAATCAAGCCATTATAAAACACTAATAAAAACACCAGACCTTGCACCAGCAGTTGAACTCGGGCCTGGTCTGTGCCGGCTGTGTTGGTGGCTGTGCAGACGTACGTTCCCTCGTCCTGCAGACTAACACTCCTGAACGCCAGGCTTCCATCAGGAGACACAGGGAACCTCTGTCCCTCTCTGGTCCAGGTTAGAATGGGCTCCGGGACGCCCCGTACCATACAGGGCAGCTCCACAGGGAAACCCACTTGCACCTTCATAACCCTGGGACCAGCCTGGATACTGGGGGGCACTGCAAGATAGTTAAAAGAACTAGGTTTATTTTTGTCTCAATTAATATTGTTATTATCATTTCAAATGTTTTAATGTTGTGTTTTATATATACAGTATAGCCTATATTTAGATTTTTCACACAAACCTACAGACACACACAGACACACACAGACACACACACACACACGCACACACACACACACACACACACACACACACACACACACACACACACACACACACACACACACACACACACACACACACACACACACACACGTTTGGTGATGGCTTGAATGTAACCAATGGCTTGAAAAAGTTACGCACTATAGCTTTTAAAAGTCTTTGTTTGTGTTTGCGATCTTTGAACTTACCCAAAACAGTCAGCTCGATGGATTGGGTTAGGTTGCCAGCAATATTGGAGGCAACGCACACGTAAACTCCACTGTCTGACACTTTGGTTTCCAAAATCTTCATAGCACCTGAGGGGAGCTGATTGTGCCTGGGTTGAAACACAAACACACACACAAACACACATACACACACACGTCAATGAACCAAACTGGGAAAAGTCAAAGTCAAAGTAACAATCATAAAATGCACGCACGCACACACGCACACGCACAAACTCACACACTCACACACATTCATCTCAGTCATTTCTGTAAACACATACTCCACTAATTCTTACTAATCCACCACAGACCATAATTACAGCTTCTGTGGCAGGCGCACAGGAGTTCCAATAGATCACAGGGAAGAGTATGATTGCTCAGTAATCCTATGAAACCACACACTCTCTATCCCGCGGCTATAAATACACACACACACACACACACACACACACACACACACACACACACACACACACACACACACACACACACACACACACAAGCACACTGGCACACAAACACTGATAGAGAAAAGCATGCAGACAGGATGGCGGTTCTCTTTTAGTCTTCAAGAACTCCAAAACTCTGAATTTGAGGAGTTAGGATCATATAATTTTTTTTTTGGACATTTTTCAACTTTTATCGGACGGTACAGAGTTGAAATAGGGAGACAGAGAGAAAGGGGGGATGACCTACAGTAAAGGTCCACGGGACGGATTTGAACCCACGACCACTGCAACGAAGGCCGGAGCCAATATGGTACACACTCTATCCACTACGCCACCAGAGCGATCTGTTATGTGTGTTTACCTGGGAGAGAAGGGGGAGATGAGCTGCCTCTCTTTGGCCCAGCTGATGGTGGGAGGAGGGACACTGCGGACGTCACAGGGCAAGATGGCGTCTTCTCCTTCGATCACTGTCATCCTCCCTGTTGCCTCGGAGCCTCCGACGCCGCCAGCAGTCGCTCTAGGACGAACTAGACACACACACATAGGGATACACACGGTTACACACAGGAACACACATTTAATTTAAAGTTCCTAGACGTACAGTATATGTGACAATTGAAGTTTTCAGACAATGTATAAAGAACAAAATTTTTAAAAAAACGGTGACCTGTATATTGAGCACTGTGTTCGTTTATTCATGCTTCTCACCAAGAAATAGAAATAGCTTGAAAATGAAAAAAGATAAAATAAAGCTACACGTAGCTTAATTTTCTTGGTACAGACTATTGCAGCCTTAACCCAGTGATTTAAAAAAAAATATTATTAAACCTTTATTTATACTGGAGAGATCAATTGAGGCGTAACCCTTATATGCAATGATGACGAGTCAAAGAAATGTAAAGCAAAAACAACCTTACATACACAATAAACAATGCAAATAAACATCAAACACAATACAATTTAAACATTTGGACAGTGATATAGAAAGGCTGGAATTAAAATGAAATTGGTGAAAGTACAATATCGCCTAATTAAAACAGTTACAGGTAGAGTTTGGCAGATTTCAGATGAGGTGTTACCGTAGACAGTGAGCTGGACCTTCCTGGAGGCTTGGCCGGCGGCGTTGGTTGCCGTGCAGATAAACTCTCCGCTCTCGTATCCAGACGGAGAGAGGATGAGGAGGCTGCCCTCAGCATCCACAGAGAAGCCTGGTCCACCCAGGTACACCAGCTCTCCACCCTACAAAACAATAATAATAATGGATTGGATTTATATAGCTCTTTTCTAGGCACTCAAATCGCTTTACAGGGTTCCAGGTTCCATTCATTCATCATACCGGTGGCGAAAGCGTGGCGGCCATTCAGTGCCTAGGGCCTCTCCGACCACCACCTCAAACATACAACATTCACACAAGGCAAGGTGGGTGAAGTTTAGCTTCCATAACATATCTTCTTTGATACTAGTATAAATAAAAGGTCAATGTTTTACATTTTGGTGTTTATTTGACTAAACCTTGGCTGTGTGTTTTGTCCTATACAACCATATCTTTAACAGCCATTATCTCAACTTATACAGCCTCTTTTACCTAACCAACAACCAACCTAGTGTCATCTCTGCATGCTGCACTTTTGACTCTGAAAGTTATGCCTAACCTGACATGACTTAGACGATGTTACACAGAACAACACAAGAATGAGAGGGAATCACATGTTATCGTAACAGCTGGTGCAATACTCAGCAGGGTCTAGTTTCATGGGTCCCCAAAGCACCGTTCACCTTAACAGCAACACTTTTACAACTCAGAGAAACTAGGGTAAAAAGATGGAAAAGATGGGATGGGCTGTCAACACACACACACACACACTGGCACACACACCACACACACACACACACACACTGGCACACACACAGTGGCACACACGCACACAGTGGCACACAAACACACACTGGCATGCACACACACACAGGCACGCACATAAACACACACACACACACACACACACACACACACACACACACACACACACGCACACACATCTGGACTAATTCAAGTTGAGCTTATAAAAAATATTGCAAAGTCAAACCACATGAATACATAGCATAGCACACATTTCCCATTTCTAATGAGCTGTATAACTGTGTTCAGCTACAAGTGAACGGGTCAAGAGGTTGTTTCTGTGCACGAGTGGGAGTCTGTGAGTCAAGACATCATAAAATACCTCTGGAAAAGCTTGAGGCAGTCGGTTAAAAAACAATTACTTGCTTTACATTGTTTACTACATACAGGCTTTCCTTTTCATGTTGTGGAGCCTCATCTGTTGAGTTTTGGCCTCAAATATGACATTGGACTGTCATACATTTTATTTGCATTTTATTGTACATTTTCTCATGTACTAATTCCATGTGGTTATCCATCGACCCCTCTTTCGCGATTTATGGAAAGACAAAATCAACTGTCTGGTTGGTAATATGCCTCCATACAATTGCCATACGTGGAAAGTCCAGTGGTGGTAGGCCATGCTTTGAGGAAGGGCATAAAAAGGCATAAAAAACTAACACCATTGGGGGGGGGGGCCTTGTGGTGTAGTGGTTAGAGCATCCCCCCCCCTAGAGTCTAAGACCTAGCAGTGGACCAGGGTTTGAGTCCCGGGTCAGTTCTCTGTATGTCTGCCCCATTTCATCTCTGTCACTCCAAATCTGTCTAATAAAGTAAAAAATGCCCCAAAAAAACTGACTCCATTTCAAGCAGAGCATTTGATTTGACTTTTCCGCTCCATTGTACTGAAATGTGATACTTCCTTTTCCATGATATTATTAGAATATCATGGAAAAGGAATTGGAATTGAGGCAGGAATTCATGCAAAAGGGGCCCAAACCAAGTACTGATTATACTTTATAGAGGGCCGACATTTCTGTATTTAAAATCACTTTTTTATTGATTTCATGTAATATTCAAATTTTCTGAGATTTTGAATTTGGGGTTTTCATAAGCTGTAAGCCATAACAATCAAATTAATAAAAAATAAAGGCTTGACATATCTCACTTTTCATGTAATGAGTCTATATAATATATTATTTTCACCTTTTAAGTTGAATTACTGAAATAAATGAACTTTTGCACGACATTCTAATTTTTCGAGTTTCACCTGTACATAATGGCGCTTACATACCTTGGCCCAGGTGATGTCAGGGGCTGGTTCTCCATTAGCTCGGCAGGGCAGATTGATGGGCGTGCCTTCAATAGTGCTGAAAACCTGGGGACCGTACTGAATGGTAGGGATCACTGAAAAAAAAAACATGAATAAACATAAAAACACAGTGAGAATTGTCATTTCTAAGGACCCAGGAACATGAATCCTCTATTCTTTGATTACATACTCTTGCTTGATTAATACAGTCTCATTTTTCTCCTCACAGTAGATATTGTTTTTTGTGCACACATACTATATTTATGGAGTCTATAGAGAATCTAGTGGTTGTAAAGATGTATTTTGTGCTGGGTATATATACTGTGTGTTTGGCTGACATTACCTAAATTAGTTTAAAGCATTTGATATTCCACTTATTCTTCCTTTTCACTCCCTTCTTCAGTTCAGTCTGTTGGTATGTGTGTGTGTGTCTGTGTGTGTGTCTGTGTGTGTGTGTGTGTGTGTGTGTGTGTGTGTGTGTGTGTGTGTGTGTGTGTGTGTGTGTGTGTGTGTTTGTGCGTGCGTGTGTGTGTTTGTGTGTTTGTGTGAGTGAGTGAGTGAGTGAGTGAGTGAGTGAGTGAGTGAGTGAGTGAGTGAGTAAATAAGTAAGAGAGAGAGAGTGCGTGTGTGTGCGAGTGTGTGTGCTTGCGTGTGTGCGTGCGTGCATGTGTTTGTGCGTGTTTGCGTGCTCGCATGTGTGCACGCGTTTGTGTGTTTGTAACAACTTCAAGAATCTGCAGAAAAGATCAACACTCGGAGCATCTTCTTGGAAATAGAAAATTTGACTTAACTATAAACAACAACAGAGTAACACACACAGCAGCGTACACAGAATACAAGCTGTGTATAGCATGGCGGTCTCCCATTATATTATATTAGCTGTATGGAAAAGTATCCCTCATAGGTTATGGCAAAGCAACTGTAAACTGACCTACATAGAATAAATGTCCAGTGTTTTGTGTGCCATCTGAAAAGGAACTGAACTGATTGTGCAGAGCGAGCCAGTACTTTTAACATATACACAATGTTGACGAATGGTATTTGAACTGGTAGAATATGGCAATGACTGACTTCAGTATAAATGGATAACACATTTCCCTTCTCTCTGACTTTCTCTCTCTCTCTCCTCTCTTTCTCTCTCGCTCTCTCTCTCTCTGTTTCTCTCTCTCTCTCCTTCTCTCTGACTCTCTCGCTCCCTCTCTCTCTCCCTCCTTCCCTCCCTCTCTCTCTCCTCTCTCTCCTTCTCTCTCTCTCTCTCTCTCCCTCCCACTCTCTCTCTCTCCGTCTCTCTCTATTTCCCTCCCGCTCTCTCTCTCTCTCTCCCTCTCTCTCTCCATTACCCTCAACTGCTCCCGGTTTTAATGCAACCTCTAAGACAACTCTATTCATGAAGTTGAGGCAGAACAATCTTATTCGCCCATTTCTTACTGCATGCACACATTTGTCCTGGTTTAGGTTTTTTTATTTAAGCCAAGCAGGACCCACATTGTGCATGCTCCTGAATCTCCTGAAAGAGCATGTACAATATGGGTCCTGCTTCCTTAAAAAAAAACTCCTTTTAGAATAATCTACTGTGTTTTTCCTCCGTTTTTTTAGCGGTGTGTAGGGCGGTCGTCCACTGGATTGCAGGGTTGGAGGTTCGATCCACCATCTCCCCTCCACATGTCGAAGTGTCCCTGGGCAAGACACTAAACCCCACATTGCTCCCGATGGTTCAGAGAGCCTTGCATGACAGCTACTGCCATCGGTGTATGAGTGTGTGTGTGAATGGGTGAATGTGGTAAGAAATGTAAAGCGCTTTTGGGCTGAGAAAATCGGCTATAAAGCGCTATATCAGTCACGTCCATTTACATTTTTTTTTGTATCTGTGTATGTATGTTTTTGCTCAGCCCTACCGTAGACGTTGACGGTGGTTGTGTGGTTGGTGGCCCCGACAGCACTCTCAGCCAGACAGGTGTAGTCTCCTGCATCATCCAGCCTGACTCTCTCTATGTGCAAACTGCCGTCTCTACGCACTGTCACATACTCATACTGGTGGTTACTACCAAGTGGCCCCCCCCCCCCCCCCCCACCCCCCCCCCCTCCCCCGGCAGGGGGGAGGCTGCCCAAGGACACAACACACTGAAAGGCAGGTAAGAGGGGGTTCAAAACTGGTACAATTATAAAAAAAAATAATAATAATAATAATATTAAAATAATAATAAAAGAGAGACATAGGTTAGATTGTTTCAGATAAAAAAATTAAATTAAATAATAATTTAAAAAAAGTTATAAAATAAATAAATAATATGAAAAAAAAAATTGAAAAATGTAAAAAGATAAATGGATATGAATTATAAAAACTGTGTTGGGAGGAAAATAAAGTGGTTAGCTTTAGTTGAAAAAACTGTTATTTACACACACATCTATTTCGGCTTCGATATTTGGGATATTGAGAAAAAAATTTAATTTAAACTTTTTTTAAATAAAACAAAGGGTATT
>CM049403.1:31185000-31245000 GCA_026929865.2 Hyperoplus lanceolatus | reverse complement strand
CACCGGGTCAAAGGGCATTATAGAAGTGCGATTAATCTGCGTTAATTTTTTTAATCGCGTTAATTTTTCTGTGATTAATTAATCGAAATTAACGCGTTAATTTGACAGCCCTAAAATAAATAATAATAATAATAATAATAATATAAAAAACATAGTGATAAAATAAAACATATAAGTACATGTGTGGGTGCGGCAGAAGGCTTTTAAAAGGTCAAAAAGTTCAAGGGGAATACCCCATCCATCTGTATCTCATTCTGTCTGTCATGTAGTCTTGGGTTGTTCACTACTGATCCGAGGACCAGATGTGTTGAACTGTGTACACACGGAGCATGTATATACAACGGCCAATAACCACAACTCAAAACATATTTATAGACATCTGAGTAAGAATTGTTCTGTGTGTCAACTCATGTCAAGGTGTTTGGAAATGCTTGGCAGGTACATTTATTATTCAGTTTTTTTATCCCCATATCGTTTTTGATCGTTGTATACTAGTCTCCGAGTTTTTCTCATTTTAATCAGACTTTTCTGGTTTTATTTTCCATTATTAAATGTTATTGTTATAAACTTAACTTATTGTTGCGTTATATAGAAAATAACTATATTGTCAGTAACATAATTTTCATTGCAGCCATTCCACATCACTGTCTAAATGTGTAATGTCTAATCTTGATGTATTGTATGGCCCTGTAAAGCACTTTGAATGGCCTTGTGTCTGAATTGTGCCATATATATAAACCTGCCTTGCCTTGCCTTTATTGAGCACTTTGTAACATGATTCAAAAAAGGTCTATTTAAAAAACTATATATATTTAAACATTTTTGCAAAACTCCATCATGCACAGTGACCTATACATACACATAGACACTGACAGACCCCAGTGAAAGCTTGTTTGGGTGTAAACCAGACACGTTCTGCCCTTGGTCTGGCAAACTCACCTTTCAAAGCAGTCTTTGTATCACTCTATAACAGACATAACACATCAGTATATACTGTGAGCCAACTGTGTACTAGACACTTCAACCCTTTTACAAAGAGCTGAAATCCCACTTTAGGCTTAGTTTCTGTTTGGGCTCTCCTCTTGAAACAGGTTCTGTGTTTGTTAGACAGTTATGCCACATTTAAAATAAAATAAAAATGCTACACACTAAAGCACATACATGAAAAAAACTGAACAAAATAGTTAGGTCACCGAAGGCATTATTATTCTTATTTTAGTAATCTATTTTGGGTTACTATTATACTAAACATGGCTTTTACAATGTTAACTATAAACTCAGTGCCACGCTCACCTCCTACATCCAGAGAGATCTTTCCTGACGAGGTGCCGGCAGCATTAACAGCAGTACAGGTGTAATCTCCAGCGTCGTTAGTCTGTGTTTCTCTGATAGTCAACGTTCCTCCTAATGTGTCGATATCCAATAGAGATGAAGAGTGCAGCTTGACATCACCTAGCAACAGCAAGAGAAAATGTTACAGGGGAGTGTGGTCGGATTGGTCCGTTTAAAACAGAAGTCATTTGGACTGTGTGATAAATAAATGTTTCTGTAATTTGAACATGAGCGAACAAAAATGTCTTCTCACAACAGAGGCTGTGTTCGAGAAAGCCCTACTAACTTTGAGTATGTTGTGGTTTTGAAGGCAACAAATGCCGGGATGAGTACTTACTTCTGGGAAGATTTTGTGTATGGATCGATAGGACACTTTTCCTACTCAACCCCACAATGCTTTGCGTCTTTTCAAACGACACAGAAGTTTTTTTTTTTTTATTATTATTTTTTGCTTCTGTATTCTTCAGTGTAAACGGTCCGACAAACCTTGCATACACAATCGATCGTTAAGTAGACAGTATGTAGTATAAACATGTTGAGTATTTAGTAGGGAGGACGTTAGTAGGCCGTTTAGAACACAAACTATGAGATGAGAACAAAGCTTCAGATGTTTACCTTTGTACCAGAGGATCTCAGGCTGGGGGGTCCCTGAGGCAGAGCAGGCCATCACCGTGGTTTCTCCAGCGCTGATCAGAATATCACTCAGAGCAACCGTCACCACGGGAGATTCTACAGGACAGAGAAGGGTTGGAGGATGGACAGATGATCAGTAAGATAGAGAGAGCAAATGGATACGCACGCAGTATATAGGCTACGGTATGGATGTGCATATTATTAAAGATTTATCCAGTTTAATATGGCATTAACTGGCTGACTTGTCTATGGGTGTACCCCGTTTATTGTACAATGTCTGCTTGCGTACTGTATATATATTTTTTTTCAATTTTATTTCTGTTTTCGGTAACACTTTATAATAACTATCCGTTGTAACTCGTTAATAGATCATTAGTAAACTCTTAATTAATGATTATTAATGATTTGTTAAGTGTTTGTTAGCAGTTTGTTAAGGATTTATAACAATGGTAGATAGTTAATAGCTTAATAATTGAATCAGTTCATCTGGGACGAGGCTGAAATAGGCTATAGACTATACACAGTGCATGGGCAACTGAGGGCAGCCCCATTTTCAAATATTTTTAAATAAACTCAATACACACTGTGCATGCCATGGACTTGAACGTGACGTGATCAGTTAATCTCGGATTACCTCCCAGATGAAACTGATTCAATTATTAAGCTATTAACTATCTACCATTGTTATAAATCCTTAACAAACTGCTAACAAACACTTAACAAATCATTAATAATCATTAATTAAGAGTTTACTAATGATCTATTAACGAGTTACAACGGATAGTTATTATAAAGTGTTACCCTGTTTTCTCTGTTCATTATATGTTATCCTTGTGATTGTGTTTATTGTGAACGCTCCTTGTCACTGTAAATGAGGGAAACCTCAGTGTCTTTCAGATGGATGGACGGATGGATGGACGGATGGACGGACGGACGGACGGACGGACGGACGGACAGACAGACAGACAGACAGACAGACAGACAGACAGATAGATAGATAGATAGATAGATAGATAGATAGATAGATAGATAGATAGATAGATAGATAGATAGATAGATAGATAGATAGATGTGTGTGTTCTGTGTAACTCACCTATATAGGTGACGGTTGAGGTCATTGAGTCCGTCCCGGCCTGGTTGCTGGCCAGGCAGCCGTACACTCCTCCGTCCCTCAGCTCCATGCTCTTTATAACAAGAGAGCCATCGGGAGTCATCCTCTGTCTGGAACGAAGCAAGAGGCACAGTTCAGTATTTTTAAAGATTATTTTTGGAAAAAAAGTTCCCTTTATTAGACAGATTTCGGAGAGACAGAGTTGAAAAATGGGGCAAAGAGGGGAATGACATGCAGAGAACTGACCCGGGCTGGATTCTAACCCGGGTCTGCTGTGAAAAGGACCGAGCCTCTAGTCTAGGGGGACGCTCTAAACATTTTATGAATTTATCTTATTATGATGTGCACACACACAAAAAAAAAAGTATACAAAAAAAGGGTAGGATGTTGTAAGTGTAAAAAATAACTGTCAGATGCATTTTTGATCCAACAATAAAATATAAAAAAGATAAACTGTACCTGTTGGATCCAATTATGAACATGTCGTTGTGAGTCCAGACCAGTCGGGGCGGGGGGAAGCCGGTGGCCGAACATCTGATCCTAACAGAGTCTCCTGTTTTAAAGGTTTGGTTCCGCGGCTCCACTGAAACCCTGGGCATCTCTACAGGAGAGAAGACAAGATCAAACGATTAGTAGTTAGTTAAGTTAAGTCTTTCTTTGTCAATGAATACACATGCAAGGTAAGTCACACACGGTAATCAAAATGTAGTTTTCGCGATCCCCTCCCAAACATCTCTAACACACACATGCAGTTGTACAGAAGGGGGTCATCTGCAGTTTTTAGGGTTTAAGTGCCTTGCTCAATGGTAGAGATGGTGGGCACCTTACATATAATACCAGACGCCTCTAGTGTTACAAATGACACCCTCCTGTCCGGTGCCTACCTCTCCGTACTGAGTGTATACACTGTTAATACACAGCCTAGGCTCTGTAAACTGGCATGTAGAAAGAGTGGGAAAAGGGGGCCCACCATAGCAAGCAACATGCCTGTTTACAGAGCCTAAGCTGTGTATTAAATTTCGACAACAAGCATTTCTCCAGAATCGCTGACTCCACTTTTAACATGAAAGTCAAAACATTTCGCCCTGCAACAGAGAATAAACTTTGTTGTGTTTGTGTCACTGTAGCAGGAAGAGTTACGGCTGTTACTACAACTAACAATGTTTCACGGCGTATCTTTCAACATCATTTCCTCCTTATTGGTAAAACAGACCGGAATATTGAAACCAGACTCGGAGAACCCACGGAGTCCAGAAAGGATTTTTTTTTTCAATTGATTCATGATGTGTAACTCAAGCCTTCTAGGGCGGGTTTATAATATGTCTATTCCCACTGCTGTAAAAACATCTCCAGAGCCTCTCAGCTTTTCCAAAGTGTAGCAAAATACAGCGAGAGAACGGAGCGGTAGACCCACACATAGCAGAGATCGCGCAGAAAGAAATCCTTCAATAACTTTTATAAAACATTAAAGCTGGGGTATATGATTTCTGATTGGTCAAAGTTAACATGAGCTGTACACTTTGACCAATCAGAGCGAGGCTCCGATTATCTGTTCTTATTGGCTGTTGGGACTGTCCATTCACTTTGGCACCGTCTGTTGGTGTAGAGCGTGTCAGGGAGGGACCACAGGGGAGGGACCAAAGAGAACAAGTGGAGCGGTTGAGGTATTTGGATTTGAATCTCTATCATATATCATATACCCCAGCTTTAAATAAAATACACATTATTTTATCCCAGTGACCGAGAACATTTCCATGTTTCAGTTCACTCATTGTGTTTCCTATAATGAGGACAATAAATACATATGTTATCATACGTTATCTGAATATAATACACTTATATTAGAACACACTCTCTAGAATAAATTATTTGTTTTTTTTGTTGTTTTGTTTTTTTAACCATAGTGACATATGTGGTGTTACGGGGGTTAAAATCAACCCCTATGGATTTATATCACGAAAAAGGTAGACAAATAAAAATAAAATAAAAAAAGATTTGTTTTGTGTGTTTATATAGCTTTCACTGAGGATATCATACAATTGTGTTCCAATATAAAACACTAAAAGACATGTTCTGCATAATGAAGTTGTAAAGGGGTCAAATTTCACCGTAACACAATAGAAGGGTTAAAAGGGGCTATATAAATACATTTTGATTGACTGATTTCACTGATCGATTGATATGAGATGCCAGATTAACTTTTATGGCATTTCTTTATTGTACGGCATTAATTTTTTCCTATAAATGGGGGGGGGAGGGGAACTTGTCATCCGTTGCATGTCATCTGTAAACCAAAATATGACTTGAGTAAGAAGTCAGAAGTCAAACACACTCAAATGGTTTAAAAAGACACAAATGAGAACAGTAGGTGTGAAGAAATGCTTGGAGTGTTCTATGCTTTCACTTAAATCATCAGCATTGCCAAAATTTGAAGGAAATATTGAGCATTAAACAGAGGCCGGCAATACATCCACATACTAGGCAATACGTTTGATATATTACAACCCTGCCTTGAAGCTAATTGAAATACCACATATTGTCACCTAGTGAATTTAATTGTAGCGGCGCTTGAGGCTACGAATGTGCCGATTGTACAGTATGAACCAGATAACGTTAAAAACAAGGGGTGTGTCGGAACAACTGTACAGGGCCCCTTTCTGTGTGCACAGCTAAGCAAGTCTCCTCAATAGCGAGGTCACCCTGCACTGTGTGTGTGTGTGTGTGTGTGTGTGTGTGTGTGTGTGTGTGTGTGTGTGTGTGTGTGTGTGTGTAAGGGGGGGGAAATACGCATTCCTGTACCGTGACACAGCGGCGGCCTTAATATGTCAGGAAGGAGCCTGTCTTCATCACCTGCTCCATCTTTCTCTCTCCCTCTCTCATGCTCTCTCTCTCTCTCTCTCTCTCTCTCTCTCTCCCTCTCTCGCCCTCTCCCATCTGCCTTCACTCCCCCACTCACAGTCTTATCTCTCCGTCACCTCATCCCCCTCTCGACTAATGCTCCTTAAGGCTTAGCTGCATGCAGGTGTATAGGTGAAACGTTTCACTGATAGGTATCATCATGAAACTTTGCAAACTTTGGTTGCTGTCAAAAAAGGCTTTCAAACACTGACATTTTCATAGTATTAAAATCCATTTTTCAAATTGTCCTTATATGTGGACATGCACCCATCTCCACTGTGTTAGCTTGGAGGTTTTTGTCAGACGTCAGCAGTTTAGACTCACTTCAAAGAGTGAGAATAATAACTACGATGGCACTGACCAGGGGGTAATTAGGAACCCCCCCCAGGGCCGCCTGACAGCTGTTCTAGAGATGGGACAGGAGACACACACACACACACACACACACTCGGATAAATGAAGAAGTAGGGAAAAATGTTTCAAGAAAAGAAGAAAAAAAAAGTTATTGAAGAGAGAAATGTCCCATTATAACCATGGAAAAAGTTTCAGGGCTCAAAATGTGCAACTAATCACTCTGTTATGACGAGCATAACAGAGTGTGTGTGTGTGTGTGTGTGTGTGTGTGTGTGTGTGTGTGTGTGTGTGTGTGTGTGAGAGTCTGTCCCCAGCACTGATGTTACACATGAAACTTCTCAATCTGTCCTTGACGTTATAATACAGAGAGACAACTGATCACCTTAAGTCAGTCCAAAACAGACACGGATGTGATTGTCCTACATGATGTCTAATGTAGGCCAAGATTGCCTCGACATACATTCTATTTGGTTTTGTGATTACAGATTCCCCAATAGTTTTAAAATAGTTTTAAACTATAACAGAGTAATTAAGTTAAATAGACTATATAGAAAATAACTATATTGTCAGTCAGGTCATTTCCATTGCAGCCATTCTACATCACTGTCTATATGTTTAATGTCTAATCTTGAATCGCATTGTATTTTCTTTGTTTTTAGTATCTCTTTATGAAATTTCTAATGTGTAATCTTGACGTATGTGATGCCCCTGAAAAGCACTTTGAATAGCCGTGTGTCTGAATTGTGCAATAGACATAAACTTGCCTTGCCTTGCCATCAGGTTAAAAATCACAGTGAATTTTTCCAGTGCAATTTGATCAAATATAAATACCTAGTTTCCTCTATCAGGGTACCGAATCAAATAGAAGACCTTTTTAACTACCACATAATATTTAACTTAAAGCTGGGGTGGAGGATTTGGGGAGAAAATGGCAGTTAGGATAGAGATTCGAATCCAAATACCTCAACCGCTCCACCTGTTCTCTTTGGCCCCTCCCCTATGGTCCCTCCCTGACACGCTCTACACACAACAAAGTCGTGCCAAAGTGAATGGACAGTCCCTTTCAGCCAATAAGAACAGAGAATCAGAGCCTCACTCTGATTGGTCAAAGCGTACAGCTCATGTTAACTTTGACTAATCAGAAATCATATACCCCAGCTTTAATGCCAACTGCACCCCCATTACAAGTTTAAATGATAAAAATCAGCCTAACAAAATGATTTAACAAATTGTGTTACATGAGAGACAAATAGTCAATTAGTCTTCCAAAATGTTTTGATACAATGTCACTGTTCGGACTTGATTACTTTTCGGGTTATTGTATAAAACATGTTCATATATGTATAGACACTATGGATCACTAGCACAAAGCTGATTTGCTGCTCTTATGACAGTAACGTTGGTGCATGTAGGAGGAAGCTGGAAGGAGTTAAGCTAACAATTGACCTATCCGCTTGTTTACATAAAGGTGCTACGAGGAACTTTTAAATATTTCTGAAACAGTCTAATTTTTCATCTGATGATCATACATTTCATGTCACAGCAAACGAGACCATCAGTGCAAAGAATGCTGTTTTTATACCGTTTTTCTCAATGCCTTTGTCATGGGTACGCTCACCCAGGAACTACAGCTGGTGTAATAAAAAAACACTACGGCTTTTGTCCAAAGGGGGCGCAAGAATTAACACAAACTAAAAGTTCACTCAACCAGGAAAGGCTGGTGTAGTAAAAACACTACCGCTTTTGTCCATAGGGGGTGCTAGAATGAACACAAACTGATAATTCCGTGGAGCACCTTAAAAAAAACTGTTACGCCCATCAAATGAAATTCAAAGGCCATTTCAGATTGTTCAGGGGTTGTTTTGCTCCTAGCTAGTTTTGCAACGAAATTTTCCTGATTTAGTGTCCGTTACCTAAACAGGAACAGGACTGTGCGAGCTGTCCCAAGATGTTAAATAATCTAATTTAGCGCGACCCGAGAGTCCGAGGTAAATCATTTTCACGCGTCCCGTTAAAGCATTAGTTTGAATTATAGAGACTCTGGGAGGAAAGAGACCATATATGTGTTTTGTAAGGAGGGCAGATTGCTAAGAGTTCTTTCCCCCTCTATGGTGTAAATCATGCAGAAGTCACATTCACACATTCCAATGACAAAGGCTTACGAAACCAACAAAATCATGTTCAACTTGAGCCTGTTTTTTTTGGGCTCACATATATAAACACACACTCCTCAATCCCTATTTAGAATGCATGTATTGTGTATATTGTTATAATATACAGAATATAAACTGTTATTCGATCATGATTATTGATATCCTTTGTACTTTATTGTATGAACTATATCATTTGAGTTATTTATTTATTACAAATTAAATGAAATTCCATATTACCGAGGATCCAGTTTATAAAAAGGTGTTTAATTGCTTATATGCTGTCTGTTTATTTGTATAATTTTAACATGTTCATTGATTTGACTAAATACAAATATTGTGGGTCTGAGATAAACATATTTCGTTCAACCCCTCTGTATGTCTTGCACATTATTTAAAAAATTCCCGAAGCTGACTGGATTTTTTAAAACATGTACATTTTTTCTTTCTGCTTTTTGGTAATTCTGCGTCTCCAAATTATTCCAGGAAAGAGGACTGAATAACTCACATAGGATTTAACCTTAGTTTTATTCTCAAAGTGCACCAGATTGATGAATTTTACTTTAAATGGTTACCTTTTTTCCTGGCAGAAATTAATAATAAAGTTGATTGATTGATTGATTCGATTGATATCAGACATATCAAAAATACAAAACAAAATGAAAAGCACGAAAATACAATAAACCAAAATGTTGTTTAAATTATTTCACACAAAAGAAAAAACAAAACAAATTACATATATTGTTAAATTTAGATTTAGATTTTGCCTTACCTTGCACAGTGAGGTATATTCTCTCGGTGGTGAGCCCTCCCTCGTTGACAGCGTTGCACTCGTACCATCCAGAGTGATCGGGGGTCACAGCTGACACCTGTAGGGACAGGTTGGATAGGACCGTCAGCCTGGGGTCCAGCCGGGCGTCCTGTCCCCCTCTCAGCCACGTCAGGTTGAAGCTAACCGTGCTAACCACATGGCAGGTCAGCACAGCCACGGAGCCCGGAGACGCTGTTACGTTAGCCGCCACCGTGATAGCTGGAGGAGGCTCTGGAAGAGAAAGGGGCATAATGATGATTTTTTTTGTTTTTTAGATATTTTTTTTGCATTTTTAAGCTTTACTGGATAGTACAGAGTTGAGAGACAGAGAGAAAGGGGGGATGACATGCAGTAAAGGTCCACGGGTCGGATTTGAACCTGCGACCACTGCAACGAAGGCCGGAGCTAATATGGTACGCGCTCTATCCACTACGTCATCAGAGCGCCCCAAAAAGATGATGGTTTTGATTTAAGTAATCAACTAGCAACGTTTCATGATGACCTTTGGACTGTTAACAAGGTGGGTTAAAGTTACTGTAATGAGTTAGACCCGTACATCACACAGATCCCTGCCTGCACAACGCTTCTTTCATCTATTGTACCTCTTTCCACCTTTTTCCCTTCTACTTGGCATTCACAATGTTGATGAGGCTCCAGGGATTTGTTTTTTGGATAGGCTAAGTAAAATTTGGAGAAGCAGAAGACCCTTTTACTGAATGCCTGGGGGACCTGCCGTGTCTCATATAATGGAAAGAGGGGGGGTTTGGAATCGGAAAATAATACAATAAATGCACTACAGAGGATTTAGAAATAAACAGTATAAATCACTACATGATCCCGATGTTTTCCTTTCTGTGCTCAAAGCTTTTCAAAGACATCGGGGACGATCCCAAGAAATCATCCTACGGGTTAATTTATGACTTTCTCAGTGTGATCGTAAATTCTTATGAATCTATGATGGCGGCCGGTGTGTATTTGTGTTAAAAAATCTGCTATATCGTGGCCTAGTGGATAGAGCACGTACCATATTGGCCTTTGTTGCGGGTGTCGCGGGTTCAAATCCGACCGGTGGAACTATACTGCAGGTCATCCCCTCTCTCTCTCTCTGTCTCCCCATTTCAACTCTGTACTCTCTAATAAAACTTGAAAATGCCCAAAAAAAAAAATATCTGCTATTGTATTGGGATTGTGCACCAGAGTCACAGTATAAGTGCTGTGGTGTGTGATCAGCCAACATGATGTAGGCCAAGATTGCCTCAAGATACATTCACACACACACACACACACACACACACACAAACACACACTCATTCATTTTAGTTTTGTGAACACAGATTGCCCAATATTGTCTATTAGTTTGAAACTATGAAAGAGTAATCAAGTTAAATAGACTATATAGAAAATAACTATATCGTCAGTCACGTCATTTTCATTGCAGCCATTCTACATCGCTGTCTAAATGTGTAATGTCCAATCTTGAATCTTGATGTATTTTCTTTGTTTTTTACCATCTCTTAAATGCAATGTCTAATGTCTAATCTTGATGTATGTCATGTCCCTGTAAAGCACTTCGAATGGCCTTGTGTCTGAATTGTGCTATAAAAATAAACGTGCCTTGCCTTGCCTGGTAAAATATCACTAACTGTTTTACTGTTATTTTTTTTTCAGTTTTTTTTCTTGGTGCACAGCCCGGAATGTTTTTTTTTTTTTTTTTTTTTTTTTTTTTACAACTTTATACGTCTTCTCGTCTTACATCAGCGTTACAGTCCATTGCTTTACAAATCATGCACGAAGGCCATAACACAAACCCCGTGACATGAGCGCCACAGGGGTTATGGGTGTGTGTGTGTGTGTGTGTGTGCGTGTGTGTGTGGGTGTGTGTGTGTGTGGGGGGGGGGAGCATGAATTACAACATGGTGTTCGGGTCACAGTTTCCATATAGTAACATTCATTGTGCCGTCATGCAGGGTCCACTCTGCATGGGATACTCAGCAAGAGACCTTGAAAAAGATATTACTGTATAATGGCACTTCTCCACATGGCAACAACTATACTAACTCTACTCTACTGTACTCTATTCTAATCTATTGCATTCTATTTCTTTATTTTAAAGGTTATTTTTTGGGGCATTTTTATGCTTTATTGGACTGTTAGGAGAGACAGAGATGAAATGGGGCAGAGAGGGGAATGACATGCAGAGAAGGACCACGGGCTGGATTCTAACCCGTGGTCTGCTGTGAAGAGGACTGAGACTCTATGGGGGACGCTTTAACCACTACAATATACCACTAGCGCTCCCCCCCCCCACCCACACCCCTCTATTCTATTCTGCTCTACTCTACTCTACCTTATATATGCCTTTTTTGGTTTTCCACTATGTTAAAGTACCTGGTACTGTAGCTACCTTTTTGATATCTATTCCGTAGATTTTCCAGACAAAAGTAAGTCCCAGGAACTAAACTATCTGTCAACAAAGTAAGTCCAGTTTTTGTTTTTACTTTCTTTCAAAAATGGCCTCCGGTACAACAACAACAACGGCATGGTCGATTAAGATTATTTTTTAGGTCTTGGTATGTGTTTGTGTGTGTGTGTGTGTGTGTGTGTGTGTGTGTGTGTGTGTGTGTGTGTGTGTGTGTGTGTGTGTGTGTGTGTGTGTGTGTGTGCGTGTGTTTAGTTCTAACCTGAGACATCCAGAAAGGTGCGAGCTCTCCCGGTCCCGGCGCTGTTTATAGCGATACACTCGTAATGGCCTTCGTCCTTCAGCGTCACCTGCTCGATCTCCCATGATGCATTGCTGGACTCACTAGATACAAAAGGAAAAACATTCAATGCATAGACTGTACATTCTATTTTTTTTTATTTAACCTTTTTTCATCCAGGAAAGTCATTAAAAACCTCTTTTTTTCGAGGGAGTCCTGGGCAAGAGGCAGCAAAAGTTACATAGAACTTTTGCTGCGGAAATCTATCTGTTGAGAATAATGATGAATCCATTTGATTTGCTGCTAACAAATCATTGGTAAATTATTAATAAGTAATTTACAAACCTTTCTGCATCCCACTAATCTATAGATTCAACCATTAATTAGGTTCACAATTCACAATAAACTTGGACTTGACTTGAGTTATGTTTGTCTATATGCTCACAGGAGAAATATGTCTTAGAAAGGAAAAGGGGCAAATCCTTTACCATATTTTCCAAATCCAGCCACATCACGTATCTGTTAAACTCATTACTAGTAGTTGGTTCCACGTCATTTTTTTTTTCTAAAACATACTCAGGTAGTAAAAGAGCAACACGCCATAAAACCGCAGTACATCATGTGGACGTTTTGGCAGAGCTGAACACTTTACAGCATGTCTCTTCCTCTTGATATGTGACTTTTGGGTTTTATTTAGCAATAGCTCAGAGAGTAAGGATCCCTTTTCCACCCAGGAAGAGTTTTTTTTTTACCCCTGTATCCAAATCCAAAGGTCTTAGGAAAGAGGATGTGCTATGCCTTGAAATACATTCTATTTTTTGTGAATACAGATTCCCCAGTTTTACTATGAAATAGTAATTAAAGCGGCTACGAGTAACATTTAAATATCTTTTAAACAGCCTCATGTTTCCTCTCATAATCATAAATTACCTTTAACAGCAAACGAGACCATCAGTGCAAAGAAAGACGTTTTTATATAGTTTTTATTACTGCATTTGATCTGGTCGTACACCCAGTCCGATTTTCGGTTTACGCGTGCATGCTCTATGGTCACATATCCGTATTGGTCGCAGATTTCAGTGTGGCGCAGGAACGTGAATTGAGAAGCCTATCCCTCCAGGTGAGGGAAGGGGAGCGGGAGCCTTGTTTGAGACAGTTATTTGTCGTCATAATGACTGATAACGGGGCTGAACCATCAAAGAAAGAAAAGAAAATGCAATGAAGAAAAGCTAAAAGGGAGAGTGATAGTCGGGCGGGAGGGCGTTGCCAAGCAACGTATACACAATTTCACGCAGCGAAACTAGACTGCAGTGTTTACTCCTAAATGAATGAGCGGTAGCCTACTAAAACAAAGTTTACTTTGCCTCACCAGCATCATCAGATGACCATTATTCATCTGAAATAGTCATTATTTACAACAACACATTACCTCATCGTGATCCATACTAACTAACTGCCATCTCTCGTTCATTCGCTTTGTGTGAGGACACGGGGACTCGTTCAGCTCCGTGAGAGGTGACAATGCATCAACTCATTGCAATCAGGTGTGTTTAGCACTTACTGGCATTAGTTGATGCTGTGTCACCCATAGACTCACGGAGCCAAAAAGAGTCCGGTGCCCTCACACTTTCAACACACGGACACGCCACGCACCATATTGCTTCCTGATTATTTGACTCTTGCACTCCCTGGACGAGCTACAAAACAGCTTCACGACAGCTGGCGTCGTAATAATACTACCGCTTTTGTTCAAAGGTGTCGCCAACGTGCCGACTTACTCGTAGTAGCTTTAAGTGAATGACTTGAGAAAACGCCTTCTCGTTTTGTTGTTACTTGTAATGAACAGAATGACAATACATTTGATTTGATTTGTGTTCACTTGTTCTGTTGTGTGTTTGTGTTCTGTAAAAAAAAATCAAGAGACCAGTCTGGATTTTTCTCAAATCTTCTTCTCTACATAACTTATTGAAAATGCTCTTAATGACAAAAAATGTATTGGAATTTGGTAGAAATGTTGTCAGTAGTTTATATTATAAAACCAAAATGTTCATTCTACTCAAACATATGCCTATAAGTAGTCAAACGAGAGACACTGAACATTTGGAGTGGGCTCTTAATTTTTTCTGGGGCTGTACTGTATATATAAACAAAAACATTTGATTGTGATTTACCTGAAGAGTTGGTCCACCCCTAGCCGCTTCCCCTCCCTGGTGAAGCGCAGTGTGAAGGGGATGAGGCTCTGGACCTGGCAGCCCACCGCCCCGCCATGGAGGTAGTAACCGTTGGTCACAGCCGGCATCAGCACCTTCGGGGCTTCTACAAGAGCCATCATAGAGGAGCACAGTTTACCCTTTAATGTGTGGGATTTAAATCCTGCCATAATAAAAACCTGAAAAAAATCTATCTATCTATCCATCCATCCATCCATCCACCCACCCTGTCTGTCTGTCTGTCTGTCTGTCTGTCTGTCTGTCTGTCTATCTGTCTATCCATCCATCCATCCACCCACCCACCCACCCACCCTGTCTGTCTGTCTGTCTGTCTGTCTGTCTGTCTGTCTGTCTGTCTGTCTGTCTGTCTGTCTGTCTATCCATCCATCCATCCATCCATCCATCCATCCATCATCCATCTATCTATCTATCTATCTATCTATCTATCTATCTATCTATCTATCTATCTATCTATCTATCTATCTATCTATCTATCTATCTATCTATCTATCTATCCATCCCTCCCCCCTCTCACCCCTCTCTCCCTGCAACCCACCCACCTACCCACCCACCCATCCACACACTATCTATCTATCTATCTATCTATCTATCTATCTATCTATCTATCTATCTATCTATCTATCTATCTATCTATCTATCTATCTATCTATCTATCTATCTATCTATCTATCTATCTATCTATCACCACTGACCAGGTACAATGTTGGAGTATGAGACACTGGAGACCCTCTGGAACATGAAGCCGTCCAGATCGTATCCCGTCACCCTGATGAAGAAGGCCTCGTCTGGGGGGATGAACTCTGTGATGTTCCACAGGCCGTACGGTCGTCTGTCCGGGTAGAATCGGATCGGCAGCGTCTTGATCACTTCCCCTTTGATTGACAGGAGCTCCAGCCTATCAGCTCGAGCGGGAAGGGAGAGACCGGTGGTGTTCAATAGGATGTGGGTGGGAATTCCTGCAAAAGTTAAATAAAAATGATAATGGATTGGATTTATTTAGCGATGTTCTAGTACTCAAAGCGCTTTACAGGGTTCCAGGTGTCATTCATTCACAAACATACCAGTGGTGGTAAAACTACTAGGTTAGTCAAAAGAATACACTAGTACTTTACTGTAGCCTAAAACATATTTTTAATTCATTTTTCATTTAACTTGTATTTACACTGGAGAGATGAATTGAGGGGCGACCCTCTTTTACAATGATGTCGAGTCAAAACAAATGCAAAGCAAAAACAACAATACACTCACAAGATGCAAAATACATCAAATATAGTTAACACACAGACAAAAGACAAAATAAGATAAACAACTAACATGGCGTACTCTACCCAACAGGCTTCTACGGACATTGTTTAAACTAAAGGTAAATGTTTAACAAAAAATAAAAAGTCAAAAAGGTGTCATGAAGGTCACTTCAGCGCTGCTATATAGTCCAGGAAAGGCTGCCATATCTGTTTAAATGTTCTTGCTTTCCCTGAGATCTCATAACGGATTTTCTCCATATATTGTACTTGAGAACTCCATGAGCCACATATCAAAGCAGAGGGGGCTATCTCCTTATTCCAAACCTTAAGAATGTTGTGCATTTAGTTAAGGTTGACCTCACTGACCTTGTACCGGCCGACTGATGGTCTGTTTGAAGTCCAGGGTCGGCTTCCTGGAAAACCCGGCTCTGAAGTCGATGGTGCTGAGGCCGGAGATACGGACAGAGTGTCTGCCTTCACTGGACGTCTGCAGCAAAGGAAAAGGTGCAAGTATGTTTACAGATCATGGGCAACTGTGGCTCAGGTGGTAGAGCGGGTCAGCCAATGATCGAAGGGTTGGCGGTTCGACCCCTGCCCTGCCACTTGCGTCATGGTTGTTGTGTCCTTGGGCAAGACACTTCACCCACCTTGCCCCATGTGAATGTCGATAGTTAGCATGCTATCGGTGTATGAATGTGTGCGTGAATGGTAACGTGGGAATGGGAACAGGTCTCCCTTGAAAAAGAGACTCCAATCTCAATGGGATTTACCTGTATAAATAAAGGTTAAAAAAGTTTTCATTGCTGCCATTCCACATTGCTGTCTAAATGTTTAATGTCCTGAAATGTCCAACAATCCTCAATGATTGGCATTGAAAGGTTTTAGTTACAGCTCTGGAAAAAATGAAGAGACCACTCCAAATGTTCAGTGTCTCTGGTTTTAAATTAACATTTAGTTTTATTCCACAACCTACTGACAACATTTCTACTAAATCCCCAAAATAAATATTGTAATTTAGAGAATTTCCATTAAGATTTAAGAAAAACCCAAACTGGTCTCTTCATTTTTTCAAGAGCTGTATGTATAAAGCGAAAAAGAAAGAAAAAAGAAAGAAAAGTATTCGCATCAAAGTGCAGTGATGAGTGAGTGGTCTTAATGACAGACACACAACACTTTGGCTGTTGTGTAACGCCGGCACTTTATATAATACCAACCATCCCTACATGTATAGACAAGCCCCTCTAAAGTTAGCTGAATATCTCACACCCCAAGGCATATAAAACATCTATAATTCAGAGATGACCCACTCCGCCTGGCATTTCACACTTTAATTAAAACAAACAAACTACCATAATCAGAGAGTGGCTTAATGGCTTATACGGTTTTCATTATGTGCAAGGTTCTTTTGAAGATTTTTTTTCAAAATATACAGTAGAGACGGGGTAATTACAAAGAAATATATAGTCAGTGTTGAGATGCTTGAAACTCCACACCTCAGGTAAAATGCATTGGAGGTTGTCGGCCACAGACGCTGACTCACACACAGGGTTTGAGTGCCAGCATGCAAACTCCTAAACTGTCATTTTGCAATTGGGTTTAAAATGAAAGAGAACGTGTGGGTTTTTTACTGCATTTTGCAATTATGGTTCTGCGTTCGACTTGACGTAAACTTAGCAGACAACTACAAAAGAGGTAAAAAAAAAAGCGTAGTGTATAAATAGGCAGACAGACAACAAAGCTAAAGGGGTGAAATGGCTCAAACAAAGAGGTTAAAAAGCGACAAAAGACCTTAAATGGTAATGCCCTGCCGTCATAAAGAACAATACATGGCGTAGTCATTGAACTGACCAACGGACACATCCCGGGTTGTTAGTCGGTTGTAAATGAGGCTGTAATTAGGAGATGAGGTCCTCTAAAGGTCAGGCTCTAAACAAAGACAAAAGGTGTCCCTGTCATTAAACTTATTTCCTAACTTCACACACACACACACACACACACAAAAACACACACACACACACACACACACACACACACACACACACACACAAAAACACACACACACACACACACACACACACACACACACACACACACACACAGAAACACGCAAAACACGACACACACACACCTGCACCCACACACGCAAAAGCACACACATACACTCACACACACACACACACACACCCACACACAAACACACACACACACACACACATACACATACACACAGACACACACACACCAGGACTAATCTGGGATACACCCTCAGTGTTGCTGGAACTAGGTAACCGATATACATTTTTACACAGAAGAGCCACTGAAAAAAATCTGTGAATATCTCCTCATGATCTGCTACCTGTCAGTACTGTGTGTGAGCTGAAAAAAAATACAGTGTTAATACACAGCATAGGCTCTGTTAAAGGGCATGTTGCTAACAATGGTGGGCCCCCTTTGTTTACATTGCCTTTGTTTACATACCAGTTTACAGAGCCTAGGCTTTGTATTAACACAGTGCGGACAGCTAGCTAGTTTGTGAGGAAATATTTACTGATTTTGGCAAAAAAAAAATTGATTTCGACAAAAAGCATTTCTCCAGAATGGCTGACTCCACCTGTTTATATTCCAAAGTTTCACTCCTCCTCCGATGTAAATAATCACTCAAAGGTTGAAGAAGGTTCTGCCAGAGGATAACGCAACATATCAGGGAGGGTTCACTAATCTGCTCACACAGGAGGCTAAAGGCAGCCAACAATGCACACAGAAAAACACACACATTCACACACATACACACATGCACACAAAAAACACACACACACACACACACACACATAAAAAAAAAAAAAACACGCACAGATAAAAAAAAACACACACACACACAACATGCATACACACACACACACACACACACACACACACACACACACACACACACACACACACACACACACACACACACACACACACACACACACAGTTTAGATATGTTTTGAGCTGCTGCCAGTGAAGAGGGAAGGGGATCTTTGCACTGGTGTTTAGTGAAAGCACACAGCATGGGGTTAACCCGCGGGTCAAGTGCATGTACAGCTGGAAAAGAGACTGATGTTTTACCTCGTACAGTAAATCATCCCTGCGGATTTAAAAAAAAAAGAAAGTTGGTTGAAAGTATGTTCCACATTAGCTAATTTTTTTTTGACTATTTTTACATTTTGTGTTTGTGTGTATACTTGAATGCTGTAACAATTTCGTTGTTCACTCTACAATAACAATAAAGAATTCTGATTCTGATTAGCCTACGTTATAATTTTTATTTTTTTTACAAATTACTTCATTTTGCAGACATGGTTCTCCTAAAATGCCCGCAAACGACCCATATTATACCATAGTTTTTGCGAATAATCTATTCTGATTGGCTGGAGTACATAGGTGTGGATTAACCTTCTGATGTATGGAAACCTAGATGGAACTGTTATAAATACCGTACACTTTAATGCGTCGCCGCTCATTAAACAGTGTTGATAACTGATTTTATAAAGTCTAAAATATCCTGCCAAAATGTTTTCCTTATAACTGTAATTTGATATTGATGTGTGACTGTAATATATAGCGATATATATATATGTTTTAAAGATTATTTATTAGATAGTACAGAGTTGGAATGGGGAGACAGAGAGAGAGAGAGAGAGAGAGAGAGGGGATGACCTGCAGTAAAGGTCCACGGGTCGGATTTGAACATGCGCCCACTACAACGAAAGCCGGAGCCAATATGGTACGCGCTCTATCCACTACGCCACCGGAGCACCCAACTGTAATATTTTGTAATAGTATTTTCACACTGCAAAGAACTATTCCTGGAAAGCCCGTATTTTCACACTGCAAAGAACTAAGAGGGAAAGCCCGGCGTGGACACAGTTTTACACGTAACATCCTCCACTGTAAATCAAATGGGCGCTAACACATAACACAGCTATGCAGCGATTAGTGTCCCGACAGGAGACTGCTGCAAAAGAACACAGGGGCCATCAAGGCTCCCTCCTTCAACAAATCACTCAGGTAAAAATGCTTGTCATTTCCCAAACATCTGGCTTTACAGTGTATGGACATTGAAATGTGTGACCTCTCTCTTTGCGTTAGCTGGATAGCAGTGGGCCAGATATAGTTACAACCCTCCGAGGGGAACGCAGGAGCACGGAATTAGGACAAGGACAGAAAACTGAAAGCAGACGTCCTCTAAGCTCTACTAATCACTGCACTGTATCAGAGAGCTCCAAGGTATCGAACATTTTTGGCTTTGGTGTTGTGTTTTTTAAACTGTGCTGTCGTCCCACAGCATGCAAGCATAAAGAACGATATATTATTTCTCACACTCACTCACTCACTCACTCACTCACTCACTCACTCACTCACTACCACACACACACACACACAAACACACATTTAGGGTGTATTCACACTGGGAAAGTCCGCTAGTTCACTTGCTTTGGTCCAGACCAAATGGAGTTTTGATTTTTTTTGTTTGGTGTGGTCCACTTTCATATTGCCCCTTTTGCAAGTGAACCAGCATTACGAAGCAAAACCACACGTGATCTGAGGTTATTCATTCATTGGACAGACATTCTGGGGTGGAGAGAAACAGGAAGCACGAAGTTAAAACTACGAAATATATATCATTGATATAATATGGGGTTAAAAATAATAAAATGGCCAACATCTAACCTATAAATAAAGAGGAAAAACATCGGATTATTGTTGTTTCATATGGTTATAATATGTAGCCCTATGTCAATGCAACGTTATGTGGCGTGTAGCCTACAATGTGAAATATCATTTTTACTGTAGTTTTGGTGCTGGACGCGCCACGCGAGAAGAATAGGCTCAAGCTGACACTCAGCTGATTAAGCTGTGTATCAGCTGGGTCAGCAGTTCAGCTCCAAACTGACACGGGGTATTGACGGTCCCGTACATGGTAAGCAAAATAAAAACACACATTTCTTGCGCAGCGTGAACCTGTTGGCACTGTGGAGAGACGCTCCCCTCTCCTTCATCTGATCGCTGAACACGTTCAGCATGTTTATCCGTCCTCTCGATCAAATGTAATATATTGTTCTGGGCTCCCGGTCAAACCACAACTTATCGTCCTAACAATGGCAACAACAAAACTTTCCCATAATGTGAAGCTGACGGCTATTTATTTAAAAAGAAAAGAAAGAAAAGGCACAGTGCCTCCTTCATTTGGGTCGGATCGAGTCCGGACAAATTCACACCACAAACGAACTGCAGCAGAGTGCGTTTGGAAACGCACCGAGACTACCTCTTCAGCTGGGTCTCGGAGCGTTTGTTTGGTCCGCCCCCGAGTGTGATTGCTGTATTCACACCTGCCTGAAAGATGCGCATTGAAGGCAGAAGTGCATCTGAGTTCGTTTCAACCGAACTAAACACGGCATGTGTGAATACACCCTTAGTCAGCTACGTACAAGTTTCGGCGGAAAGTAAAATTTAGCCCATTGTCTGCCTTAGGAAGATAGCAAAGATGCATATTTTGTGCTTTAATAACGTTTTACTTAGAGTATGAGTTATCGATACCGGAAGCTCAAATCTGTCATCATCTCTCCAGCCTTACCGCCCTCTGTAACTGTCGAGTTTATTTCTTGACATTGTATTTTGTCAAAACGTTCTCTTAATTATTTTTTCTGCACTGTGGCCCAACTGCAAAGGGTTCCCCAAATTTATTTTTCTAGCAAGCTGTGTTGAAAGCAGTGTCCTGGCTTGAACAAACTTCATTTATCATTTCTATCTATCAGAGGCTTCCTAAAATTCATCTCAGATGCTGAAATGTGTCTTTCTGATGCCGTCTTTGGTAGTTTAGATGCTTTAACCCAGTGGTCTTGCACGTTAAACTGATTCAGATATCAGTGTATCTCAACATGCTGATATACTGTATCACCGCACATTATTGATTATTACTTATTTATTTATACTGAAACTTTTTACTGACTCCTGTAAACAGGGTTAATACATAGCCTAGGCTCTGTAAACAGGGTTAATACACAGCCCAGGCTCTGTAAACAGGGTTAATACACAGCCCAGGTGCTGTAAACAGGGTTAATAAACAGCCTGTACTCTGTAAACAGGGTTAATACACAGCCCAGGCGCTGTAAACAGGGTTAATACACAGCCCAGGTGCTGTAAACAGGGTTAATAAACAGCCTGTACTCTGTAAACAGGGTTAATACACAGCCCAGGCGCTGTAAACAGGGTTAATAAACAGCCTGTACTCTGTAAACAGGGTTAATACACAGCCCAGGCTCTGTAAACAGGGTTAATACACAGCCCAGGCTCTGTAAACAGGGTTAATACACAGCCCAGGCTCGTCTATTTTTAGTGTTTGGAATGGTCTCGTCTATGTGTTTGTTTGTGCCTGTGTAACAGTTACACCTGTGCACTTTGTATCTGTTCACCATGGGATAGTAGGAAAGGTCTTCTCCATTGCCTTATATTTATTATACATGTGACGTTATTGACAATAAAGCTGACTTGACTTGACTAATTTAACTTTAGAGCCTACTACACACCTCAGAGGCACATGCAGCTTTCAACTCTGTTGTGAGTGTATTGACCTCATTCCAAAAAAGTTGTACAACTGAACTAGTTGCAGTAAATCTTTTTAACCGACAACCAAGGAGTTGCTAAGAGAGGCCCTGTAATTTCACACACGCATTTCCAGGTAAAGAATGTAATGTGAATGTAACTTTATTTAAACAGGGACAATGTACAAAAGAAACATTAACTATCCCTGCATTCCAAATCACATACTGATTATTTTGACTACACTACACACTAAAAGCACAGAAGAGTTTTAGAGCCACAGGAGAGAAAAACAAATCAGATAAGGAAGATTTTTTTTTCATTATGTCGAGAAATGTCAAGAATAAAGATGAATACTGCAAAATGCTATTTGAGTTAGTAAGGCATCTAGGTATTCTTGACATGCATGTATCGGGACATCCTGAATCTTTTTCTGGCGTACTAAATAGTAGGGAAGTATGGGGATTGGAACACAGCCCTTGTTTAGAACAAGGAGAGATGCATTGTACCATTGTAATGAATGGTTTACCTTGATAGACCACATCCCGGGGTGCGGCTCCTTCATGTTGACGACTCTGGCGGAGTTGGGAATGTGAAGGAGCTCCGTCAGACCATCACTCTTCCCCACAATCTTCCCTACAGGCAACAAAACAGGGACACAGCGACAATTACTCATATTTTCTACATGTTTAGGCTATATTATAAAAGACATATGCGATTTAACCCTTTTTTGGAGGCATTTTTCATGCTTTAATGACAGTGTGGCCACACTCTTAATACTACACCACGAGCAGCCACATGTCTTCTGCATCTTTGACATACGTCATTTAAAAGGTGGAGTCAGTGATCCTGGAGAATGCTTTTTGTCAAAATCAATAGCCCATTTTACACAGAGATTGCGGCATATTGACGGAACGAAAGAGCGGCAATTTGCCGGCTCTGCTTGGTTAGGTGTTATTTACACAGAACCAAGCAAAGCCGGCATGCTGGCTCATCAGTAGCCCCTTTTACACAGCGTTCCGGAATGAAAGAGGTGCTTGTAAGCAGCGGCAGGTGTGACGTAAACATTTAGTGCCGCGCCGGTCAGCTGCTTCAAAACAACAACACTGGCCGGTGAATTGAGAGCAGAAGTGCTGGCGCTTGCACTAAGAGGGCCGTATTTTACTGTTCCTGTGATGTGCCGGTTGATCTCGCTACGCGCTGAGTCCAACATCTCTGGGACAGTTAACCAAACTGACAAAATCACTCCGATCACTGCGTCACCTGTGTGTGTGTGTGTGTGTGTGTGTGTGTGTGTGTGTGTGTGTGTGTGTGTGTGTGTGTGTGTGTGTGTGTGTGTGTGTGTTTGTGTGACAGGCTGGCTGTGAGCAAGTCTCTTTGAGGGCAGTGCTCTGCCATTCAGACATACACATACACACACACACACAGTGTGTGAAGTCACGTTACTGTAGACAGAAATATAGTGTGGATACGCCCAGATTTAGGATAATAATAGCGGCGGTGATCCTCATAAACTCTGCAAAATGAAGCGTGGGGGTTTGGATTGAGCAGCGGACTTTATGACCAGCTAGATTATACGCTGTTCCTTTTATTTGGTGATTTTTACTGGACATCAGGCTGCCGGGGTTAATCTTAAACACAAGTCCTTCAACTGCTAACATGTTCGCATGTTTAGAACGTAGGCTATGGAACGTCAAACGCCCCCCTGTTCCGCAACAACAAGCTGGCAGAGAGGCGGAACAGATTGTGTCGGCAATCTTACTACCCCTCGAGGTAGTAAAATTCCTGGAACAATCTGTTGCGCCTCTCGGCCCCAGTTCCGCAACGGTCGCATTTATACAGCAGGGCGGAGGGCCGAAATTCCGGCATATTCCCGGCTTTCACTGGCTGTTTGTCAAAGTCAGTGAATCTCCTCACGATTCACTGACCGTCCTAGCCTGAACGGAAATGTTGCTAGTTTAAGGTGTGTGTGTGGGGGGGTGCTTTGTTTAGATAAAGACAGGCGGTGGAGCATAAGGAGATATTCACTGATTAGGACAAAAAGTGATATTGACAGCAAGCTTTCTCCAGAATCGCTGACTCAACCTTTAATTCACTTTCAAACAATGTTACCTCTTTGTGTATGAAAAGTGCTATATAAATAAAGCTTGATTTAACAATTTTATTTGATTACATTATTGGCCGTATGCTGTACTGTAATCAATTCAACTCAATTAAAAAAACACTGTATTTGTCCCCAGGGGCCAATTGAAGGCACATAGAGCAGCAGCATTACAAAGTACAAATGTAAGTTGCAAACTTAAAAAACAAAAAAACAGTGTTGCTACTGACACATATACAAAAATATCATATAAAGGCAAAGTCAAATGTATTTCTATAGCACATTTAAAAGTGTCAAAGTCTCAAATTTTGTTAAAGGCCAATGCAAAAAAAAAAGTGAGTCTTCAGCAACGTTTTAAACTGGTCAACTGTACATATCCTATCATATCTTGTGTGTTTTTAAAAGTGCTATATAAATAGAGCTTGATTTAACCATTCAATTAGATTACATAACTGGCCGTCACATGTGCTGTATCCTATCCTACCTTGTGGGTTTTTGATCTCGATGCTTGGCGCGGGGCCGCTGAGAGCCACGGTGATTTCCTGGAGGCTGGGGTCAAAGGGGATCTGCCACGTGTTACTCAGACCGCTGTTGTGATCTGTGGACAACAGGTTCACTTTGGACGAATGCACGGCCTTCTCCACCCATTTAAGGACCTGTAGAAGAAATATACAGAAACATTATTATATCTCTATGAGGGTATATGTTTTACCATCTCTTAAATGCAATTTCTAATGTCTAATCTTGATGTATTTGATGTCCTTCCACCCATTTAAGAACCTATGGAAGAAATATACAGAAACATTACTCTAATGTCTATCTATGCCTATCTATCTATGTCCATCCATCCATCTATCTATCTATCTATCTATCTATCTATCTATCTATCTATCTATCTATCTATCTATCTATCTATCTATCTATCTATCTATCTATCTATCTATCTATCTATCTATCTATCTATCTATCTATCTATCTATCTATCTATCTATCTATCTATCTATCTATCTATCTATCTATCTATCTATCTATCTATCTATCTATGTTTTCTAATGTGTATTCTATACTTGATGTATTTTACCATTATCTTGATGTATTTTATGCCCCTGTAAAGCACTTTGAATGGCCTTGTGTCTGAATTGTGCTATAGAGATAAACTTGCCTTGCCTTGCTGCTATAAGAACTGGACGAGGTATTTAAGTAGGGACACTGCAGGTGTAAAACATTTAAACTTATAAATATCCTCTTGGAACTTGGAACAAAAATACGTACAATCATCTTTTTATCAGAAAAGTTTGAATAAATATGTAATTTTGGCTTTATACTGTAGCTAACACATTACTTGTAAATGTGCATCTCTTTAAAAAAGATGTTACAGTAATCGAGTTTAAATCTTTATTCTTTGTTTTTTATAACATAAACATTTCCAAATTAGTTACAGACACAGAACAATGTTTTTACCAGCAGTGTCACACACACACACACACACACACACACACACACACACACACACACACACACACACACACACACACACACACACACACACACACACACACACACATATTTAGTCAGCTGCGTACGAGGTCATGCCCCCAACATGTGCAAAGCCTTCATCAGGAAGTGTCTGACATTCCCCTCTCTCTCTGCCCCGTGTCCCAAAGGAGACCTCCTAAACTACTACTGTTTAAACCCAAATACAGACATTCACTGCGTTCCAATCTACTATTAAGTATGGCAGAAAAAAATATTTAGGATGTCCCGATTCTTGTGGCCAGATCCAGGGATGCAACAGATATAAAAACAAGAAGCAAGATCAAGGCGCAATGTTATGATGAAATAAATAAGTAAAAGTATGTGCCAAGTGTATACTGCATCCTAACTAGATTCTTTTTATGGTCAGATGTAGTATGTAGACTAGAAAAAATAAAGAGTACGAGATTTGGAATGCAGGGAGTGTTTAACTCAGAACATGTAAAGGACCAATCAGGCATTTGTGGCTGGAGAGTAAAATGTTACAGTGGAAATTCTCAAGGTGCATTGGGGGAAATGTGACAATAAAATGTATTGAAATGCATCATTAATCTGTTCCCTAAATCCACAGATATATTTGACAAATTCATTTTTAAATTTTAAATTTTCATTATTTTGGGGCATTTTAATCCTTTATAAGGATCTCCAGCTTTGGAGATGCAGAGGTGAAATGGGCCAGAGAGGGGAATGACATGCAGAGAACAACCACGGGTTGGATTCGAACCTGTGTCTTCTGCTTCTGAGGACTGAGCCTCTAATTGGGAGGGGGGAGTGGAGGGGGGGCTCTAACCACTACACCACAAGTGCCCCTACAAGCGAATTTGTAATCATCCGTTTATTTCTAATTCTTAAGAATAAACACTGCAAAAAATAAGATAAAAATAAGACTACGAGCAAAGATAACAGAAAGACAAAGCAAGCGAGACAGAGAGAAAGTGAATGAAATTGATTAACAGCAATGTGAGAATTACTAAACTAAATTACTAAATAAGTGCTCTCATGCATCCTAATTGGAAATGTTTCAAAAAAAAGTCCTCCGAGTGCATAACGTAATCTAATGTTACAGTTATAAAACAGCAACACAATTCAAACGTCAGGCGGTCAGAGTGATTGCCCCGTGTGTACGTCTGTTGATTTACATTTCTTGGGAAAGGTTAAAAGGAGCTCCCGCACGCATTAAATCAATGAAACATTTCCTGCACATTTGATCTGGAGTCCAGACGTGAACATGGGCACAGCATGAGACACAAGAGAGCGAGAAAGAGGCCGTAAAAAAGCTTTTGGGCCGTCGTTTAATTTACACAGCGTGAGAGTTAGAACCCCAGGGCCAAGCTCAAGCAAGTGAGTGAGTGTCAAAATGAATTCCGTGACCAAAGTACATCTTTTGAAAACTGGAATGCGTTTCTTTTGAAGCCTCTAACGTGAAAAATTGTACTTGTACTACAAAAAAACATAGAGAGAAATGTGGCTCCAACTGTTTTTCCGTGAGGTAATGTCAAAGTCAAAGTCAAATGTATTTCGATAGCACATTCAGAAACATCATCAGTTGACCAAAGTGCTGTACAAGATACAATACAAAACAACATATAAGATACATGAGAGAAATAAAAGGGAGGAGTGTCAAAGTCTCAACTTGTTTAAAGGCCAATTTAAAAAAAAATTGTCTTCAGCAATGTTTTAAACTGGTCAACTGTACAGTGTTCCAGGTTCCATTCATTCACACACAGACATACAGGAAAGATATAAAGATTAAGTATTACGCTCACACACAGTCACAAACGCACAGCTGTTTGATTGATTCCTAACTCCTGCGATTTTAAATCGATTCATGATTTGCCGAAATTGATTTCAAATAAAATAAAATGATAGGTTACCTCGTTGACCTGCTTCTTGTCCAGATGGAAGACCTGTCCAGAACTGGTGGAGGCGATTTCCTCGTAAACCTTGTAGCCGATGTGACCCCGATCATCGCAGTCCCCTGTCAGCACAAACACCACCTACACACACAAACACACACACACGTACACATTTCATCTCCTTATAGCTAGAAACGAGGTCTAAAATAGTAGAGCATCAATATATGATATCAAAGTTGGATGTATCAGTAAGTTTTTATAAAAATCTGATTGAAAATGTGTGTTCATAAATATTGTATATGCCGTATCAAACCGATTCCGTGGTAACAGTCCATGGCAACCCGAGAATAGCCCGCCTAATCTAAACTGAATTTCTGTGAAGTTGATCAAACTTAAATGACAATATCTTTATCCAGTGTGAATATGAAGGTGTATTGAATTCTGTTAGTGTTTTATGGTCTCACTGTCTAACCCTACATTTTCCCATGTGTGACATCACACATGGGAAAATGTAGGTTAGGATTAACAGGACAGCTGGGCCAAGGGAAGACTGAGGGAAGAATGAGGGAAGAAAAACCTCATTCATTATATTATAATAGCGATTTTATAATGATAGAATGCTGGTTCCATATGGGTGAAGTATTCCTTTAATTATTTAATTTGGATTGATAAATATGCCTATAACTCTTTTCAGATGATTTACTATCATGCAGCTAACTCCCTATATGACATAGTTAGAACCCTAACCTCAAAACTGTCTAAAATATAACATGTGTTACAAACCTGCGACTGCTTCTGCTGAATGAGTTGCAGGACTTCGTGGGCCAGCTTGTAGTCTTTGGATCGGGCATCTGTGAAGACGTAAATATAGGACCCCGGCAGGGAGATCTCCAAGGCGATCTTAATGGCACCAATGCTCATCTCGGGACAGTCCCCACCACCCTACAGAAACAGAAGGATGTCGTCAGCAAACGGTGTGAATGTATGTATGGAGACAGAGAGAGAGGGGGGGGGGGGAATGACCTGCAGTAAAGGTCCACGGGTCAGATTTGAACCCGCAACCACTGCAACGAAGGCCGGAGCCAATATAGTACGCGCTCTATCCACTACGTCACCAGAGCGCCCCGTGAATGTATGTTTTTATTTCTTAATTTGGGAGCCAACCGACACAGATCTCTGAATTGTTTAGAAGATACATTTCATTTTCATTTCATATAACCTATATTTATGCTCGAAAGGTCTCAGTCCTCTACACAGCAGACCACATGTTCAAATCCGGCCTGTGGTCATTCCCCTCTCTGCCCCATTTCCACTCTCCAATCTCTCCAAACTATCTGATAAAAGCATAAAAAATGCCAAAAATCCATCTTTAAATTATGTATCAGTATGCAATACAAACAGAGAACAGAAGTATTGGATTGCATTGAGAAGTAACTAATAAAGTGGCTACTGATTTGACTGCTGTTGATATATGTTTTTGTGTTCCTCTTACTGCTCGTTATAGTATTTATAAAAAAAATATTGTGAGACTGGGAACAGTGAACTGACTTGCCCATCCTGGGATGAATAAAGTTTTTCTGATTCTGAGTGTATGTTAATATATAATAATCAATTCAGTGCTTTGATCACATGGATGAATACAATCGCTAGTTGGAAGCATCAACCCCCCCAAAAGAGTCACATCTGGAATTGAGTGACCCATGATTTTAGGCCAGGGAGGGTGGGGGGGGGGGCAGGGGTGAACAGACAGCCAGGAATGCCCTGCCTATGCTGTTTTTAACACTAACCATCCCAACTTGATTTAGTAGACGTCCGGCTATTTTTAGGCATACTAAATCTGACCACAACAGTTGGGACATCCTAAATCTTTTTTCTAACGTACCTAATTAAGTACCTAATTTATTAGGGTAGAAAAAAGATTTAGGATGGCTAAAAATAGCCCGACGTCTGCTAAATCAGATTAAGATGTTTAGTGTTAAAAACATAGATAGAGCATTCCTAGCTGTGTGTTTGGTACTACTAAACAGCAGAAAAGTATGGGGATTGGAACACAGCCTAGTTTTGGCGGACAGCAGATGTATTGATGAAGTTTCATATAATTTCCCGGGAATAAAGAGTAAAAGTAGCTATACGGGGGAACTTTTAAATAATTCTGTAAAAGTCTAATTTTACCTCTAAAGATCATAAATGATATGTAACAGCTAACAGGACCATCAGTGCAGGAACAACAGCTGGCGTTGTAAAACACACTACCACTATATCCTGAACCCCGACATCTCCCCTTGCTCCCAGTACACTAAAAAGCCCTAGATAACCTTTCAGTGAACTTTTGTTCTAGTGGCTCAAGTGTTGACCGAAAACACATATTTCATCCTTCCAACACATTCATGTCAATTTTTATAAAAAAAATATCAGTTCCAAAGAGAGTGTGTTTTTTTGTTTTTCCGTGCACTCCATGGCCAAACTAAACTCTTCAGGGGTTGAGCAGGTGAGGAGGTGAGCGGAGGGAGGGAAAAACAGAGTCAGGAATGAGGCAAAGGAAAGGAAAGGAAAGGAAAGCAAAGGAGAGGAAACTGGATCTTTGCCATGCTACACACACAACGCGCTCGCACACCAGATTAGCAGTCGGTCGCGCATGCCAAGGATGCACGGACGATATGCCAAATGATTTCTCTTCAAAGGACAGGATCTCTCCATGCTACTTGTCTCTTTGTCATCAGAGTAGCTTGGGCCATAACTGTTTTGACCAACTCATCACAAAACATGCAACTCGTCATTTTTAGTTTTAGTTAGCTTTTTTTTGTTTAATTTATTTGTTACATACACAATTGCACAGGGCAATGTGTAGTGAAATTCTTATGTACGAGTCCGGCTGTAATTCAACCATATAAAGTGTGAGATTATATGAATGATTGGGTGGTCACTGGGTGGTGGGTTAAGTGACGTTGTCAGTCTGGTTTAACAGTCTGAAAACTCCTCCTCATCCTCTCTCATCTTCACAGCCTTTGTGGCGATAGTTTCACCTAAGCATTTTCCAGTGGGTGACAAGCAGGCAACAGCCTTCAAAATGTGCCCAATAAGTTTCAAGTTTTAACAAGATGAGGTAGTACTGATCATTCCATCAAAAATCAGATCAATCAATATCACAATTGCAATACCAGTCACAATAATCACGATAAGAATTTTTTTCAAAATCTTACAGCCCATTTATCAGAGGACCATTTTTGCCACTTTTCTCAGTAAGTCCACACCAGGCTTTCTGCACAGCTTCCCCTCACTGTCCAAGTCATTACACAAACATTTGAACTTGGCAGAACTCTGTTTAGCTCTTCTGGCTATTGTGTTTGTTTGTTTATACATTTGTTTGCAATGATGCAGGAAGGCCAATAAATAAACAGGATTTTTCTTCACCGGGGTCAACTGCATATAATAGGCCTTCAGTGTTACGTACAACATTCAATGAAAAAAAAAAAAAAAAAATCCACTGAAAATGGGAACATTATCGCAAGAAAAACAAACTATTGTTTCAAACGTCTTTCATCATGTGGTGTTGTAGAGTGTAGATGGAGCGATCAGGCGGCTTGGTCTTCATCAGCAAAACAAATGTTCCTGACCAGGCCGCATTCCAAACGTCTGGTAGGCTATGACCCACAGTCTGCAGGTTTTTTTTTAAAGATTCTTTTTTGTAATTTTCAAGCTTTATTAGACAGTACAGAGTTGAAATGGGGAGACAGAGAGAGAGAGAGGGGGGGGGGGGTGACATGCAGCTATAAAGGTCCACGGGTCGGATTTGAACCCACGACCACTGCAACGAAAGGCCGGAGCCGATACGGTACGCGCTCTATCCACTACACCACCGGAGCACCCCCAGACAGTCTGCTTGTTTTCATCAAAGCCAGATGACCTTAAACTTCTGCTGCGGCTTTCCTGTGTTAAGATGAATTTGACCTCTGAACCCACCTGAACATACAGCTCCCTCAACTCATCCTGGAACTTCTTGGGGTCTGTTGTGATGGTAACGGGCCCGATCTCTGTAGCAACAAGAAAAAACAACAAAGAAGACGAGGTTCTGTGATTAAAAAATGGCCACAGGCTGAAATCAGTAGAATAAATAAAAGGCATTTTTCTGTGTGTGTGTGTGGGGAGGGGTGTGTGTGTGTGTGTGTGTGTGTGTGTGTGTGTGTGTGTGTGTGTGTGGGGGGGGGGGGGGGGGGGGGGGGGGGGGGGGGGGGGGGGGGGGGGGGTTGTTCTTAAATTCTTTCTGTGTGGACCAATGTTAGTCTTGGCAGATGGAGCCCGCACGGATGTCCAGATTAACATGTCACAATATGAACTGCACTGAGGAACAAAAAAGCTCCACACACACACGCCACACACACACACACACACACACACACACACACACACACACACACACACACACACACTGCACTGAGGAACAAAAAACTGTCCAGGAAGGGAGGAGATATATTTAACTAACAGAGAAAAAGGGAAAAAAGGAAATGTGAGAGAGATACGTATAGACTGACATATGATAAAGGAAAAAGATAAAAGGAACAGGGTATGGATGGTTGGAAAACATATTCTGCAAATGCTTCTCAAGGCCAGCTGATACAAATTTGACATGTGAGCTTTTACAAAAAAAAAGTTTAACCTTTATTCATGCAGGTAAACCCTGTTTACAAGGGAGACACGTTACCATTCATACACCGATAGCAGGCTAACTATCGATATTCACACGAGGCAAGGTGGGTGAAGTGTCTTGCCCAAGGACACAACAACCATGACACAAGTGGCAGGGCGGGAATCGAACATCCAACCGATTGATAACTGGCCGACCCACTCTACCACCTGAGCCACAGACACCCCAAATTGAAATACTTCCAAATCGTTCTGTGCCGAAGCTGGTATAAACTTAATGGTAAAAGGTTCTACATTTAGTATAACCGAAGCCACAGATTTCAAGCCACTTTTTCAGTTTGACATGTGGCAGGAGGAGGGGACTGAACAATCAAGTCTGAGACACACACACACACACACACACACACACACACACACACACACACACACACACACACACACACACACACACACACACACACACACAGCACACACGCACACACACACAATCAGCAGAATACCAGCGGCCGGCGTATAGTGACATCAGGGCCTGTGCTCCGTTACCTCGCGTGTTACTTTGTTCTGTGTTAATGAGCTGCTAAGCCTCAGACTGTGACTTCAGCCACTGCAGCTGTGCTCTGGAATGAGCCTGATGAGGGGCTGTGGAGAGCACACACACACACACACACACACACACACACACACACACACACACACACACACACACACACCACACACACACACACACGCACACGCACACCACACACACACACTCGCACCCACACGCATGCACTCGCACACACACACACACACACACACACACACACACACACACTCTCTCTCTCTCACACTCACACACACACACACTCACTCACACACACTCTATCTCTCTCACACTCACACACACATACACGCACTCCACCTCAAACTCACACACTCACACACACACACACACACACACACACACACACACACACACACACATACGAGTATTTGCTACACGGTGGGCCACACACACACACACACACACACACACGCGCACTCCACCTCAAACTCACACACTCACACACACACACACACACACACACACACACACACACACACACACACACACACACGCTGCAGTTCTGCACAGGCAAGCAGATTGGAAAACAAGGTTTCCCTTGTTGAGGAGAAGCTATTTTAAAGGATTCCTGGCGTTGGTAAAAGGATACAGTTGGATCTGCTTTTCAACACTGTCTGCATCTTATTCTAGAGGCCCCAGGGCAGCAAGGAAAGTGTGTGTTAAGACTGTTCTAAAACACTTATCAACAGTAATGTGTTCTGAAAACATTTCTGTTTCCCTTTTAACCTGTAAATGTTTTATTTCTATTCATTCTAATGTTTATTCTAAATCTTGATGTATTTCATGCCTCTGTAAAGCACTTTGAATGACCTTGTGTCCCGAATTGTGCTATATAAATAAACTTGCCTGGCCTTGCCTTGCCTATATTCTTTTGGGTCTAGAGTGATGCTTGAAAGTAAATACATTAAAAGCTGTTGAATTTGACCTAACTTGAGAGAAATCACAAAAATCATTTTCCATACTTTTCTTTGCGACCAGAATCACCTTACAAACCCTCGTTCGAAAAAAAGCACTTCCCCAAGCACTGGTGCAGGGAAAGGAACATTAGCGGCGATCAAAAACTTTTTCAAAAACTAACATGGAAATGTGTCTGGCTTGCTCCAAACGGAACACGGGATCTCCAGCCAAAACTGTTTCAGAGATGGAAAAGCTGACATGACTTTCCTTACGGGAGAAGTTCCCATGGCTGTTGTAAGTATATTATTTATACTATTTTGGCTACGGTGTGTCCCCTAACCACAAGCCCCCCTCTATCAATGGGAAACAATTGCTAATACCCTTAACCTCTTTAACAATATGACAAGATGATATGCGATGACAGTATTCTAACTGTCCCTGCGTTCCAATCCCCATACTTCCTTATGCCAGGAAAAGATTTAGGATGTCCCAATACATGCACGGCAGTTGTAGTATGCTGAAAATACATAAATGCCCCCACTAACTCCAATTGCATTTTGCAGTATTTTTGTCTTGTCTTGACATTTCTCGACATAACGAAAAGAAAATCTTCCTCATCTGATTTTCTTCCTCTCTCCTGTGGGCCTAAAACTTGTCTGTACTTTAGTATGTAGTGTAGGAAAAAGAAAGAGTATGTGATTTGGAACGCAGGGTGTGTTGACTTTGACATGTCAGGATAAAACAGAAAAGAATTAAGGCCACAGGAGAGAGAGGAAAAAATTGTAAAGGACGTTTTTTGTTCATTATGCACTTAAAGAATCAAGTCCAAATGTCGATAAGTGGAATAAAGGCAGCGTTCCAATCCCCATACTTCCCTGCTACTAAGTACAGTATGACAGAAAAAGATTTAGGATGTCCCAATACATTCGGTCAAATGCAGCATTCTGAAAAAATACCCAGAAGCCCTACTACTAATACAACAGTGTAAGACTGAGTTAAAGCTGGAAAGACGTTGACAGATTTGCCATTTTTTTTTACCTGTATTTATACAGGTAAATCCCTTTGAGACCGGAGATGCTTTTGCAAGGGAGACCTGTTCCCATTCCCACGTTACCATTCACACACACATTCATGTACCGATAGCAGCAGCTAACTATCGACATTCACACGAGGCAAGGTGGGTGAAGTGTCCTGCCCAAGGACACAACAACTGTGACACAAGTGGCAGGGCGGGGATCGAACCGCCAACCCTTCGATCATCGGCCGACCCGCTCTACCACCTGAGCCACAGTCACGACCACTGCAACAAATGCCAGAGCCAATATGGTACGCGCTCTATCCACTATGACACCGGAGTGCCCCAAGTCTGTCAACATTTAAATGTCCACAATTGGAAACAATAGCATGCGTGCTCCTTTTCAGTCCCAGTATCAAAGGATTACAGTTACAAACGTTCACGCCTGGCAGCTTCCCTACTTCCAGCAGTGCAATAGAACGGATGGGGGTTAAGTGCCTTCTCCAAGAGCAACCTCATGAATTGTGGTTAAGGGAGAAGGCAAATCATCACTGATTCATATCCAAAAAAAAACATTTTTCTGCAGGTCTCGGGAGCGGAAACCAATGTTTTTTTAGCACAAAACATTATTTCCTTTTTAGTTGAATTCATTTTTTTGGGATAACGTGGGAACTAAGTTATCTAACCACCTGTGTGTGTTACAAGTGAAATACATCTTCTGGCTACCTCATCACGGGGAATAGTTTTATGCATTTTTCAGTGATGACAAGGAAGTAATTGACAAGGGGAACGTGGCCAAAAGGTTTATGAACTCACAGTCAAAGAATGCTCAGATGTGAACGAACAAAAGGCAAGACCAGGACAAAGGAAAAACTAATCAAAATGGAGAATCACCTTCACCTCATCCTGTAATTTTCAATCTGTTGTGTAAAGTTGTTGACATGAGTTGGCTTGAAATAAATAGATGACTTATCACAAAAAACAAATGACTCCATCCTCCACCACTGTCTCTCTCTCTCTCTCACACACACACACACACACACACACTCACACTGTAATACACACACACACACACATACAGTCTGTCACACACACACACACACACACACACACACACACACACACACACACACACACACACACACACACACACACACACACACACACACACACACACACACACACACACACACACACACACACACACACACACACACACACACACACAAACACACACAGGCATTCATCCGTAACGCCGGCAGTAAAAATACAGGCATCTGCTAATCATGTGCGAACATTTAAAACACTCACAGAAAGTCTAAATGGGATGGACCTAAAACTGGCCAAATGTCCAATTACAAACGTATCCACCATGCTATTAAGTATGGTAGAAAGATAAAGGATATCCCAATATGTGTGGTAAGATGTAGTATGCTGAAAAATGAAAAATACCCTACTGCCCTACTACATCAAGTTTGGATTTTTAATGTGTAAATCAGTATGGTTTTTGGACGATTTTACCCACAATGCAATGCACACCGGAAGTTACGTCACATCGATGGAACCTCCAAGCAACAACACACACACACACACAAACACACACACACACACACACACACCAAGCAAAAAAATTGCAACGAATATACAATATATAAGTTTTTGATAAACAAGTATATTCGTATAAACAAGGGTCAGGTCCAGGTGTGATGTTAAAGGGACTCTTACCTTTGTTGCATTTTTACACTTTTTTTGGATTAGGTTAAAATGGTATTAATAAGGTGATTACACTCTAAAATATAAGACAGACCCACCAGGAGTAAAAACAAACAATGATTTCAATCTCATAATATTATGAAAAATATATATAAAATTCAACCAATCAAATCGTTCGGTCCGAACGATTTGATTGGCCGACAGACCTGTCTGTTTGCCGTCTACTTCTGTATTGCGCATTCTCAACTAGAGGGTTTGTTTTGATTCCACGGCAGACAGTAGCGAGTAGCGACCATTGTAGAAAAGGCCCCAACGTTCATAAGTTACAGTGTTGTTATTTCTTACAGTGTGTTAAAATGTGTTTTGTTCAGTGTGGATAGCAGTCAGTTAGGGCCGTGACGTCAGTCGGCCAGATGTTTAGTTTCCTTTCTCTTCTCCCTTGGTCAGATGTGTGAGCGTTGCCGCAGTAAGCGATCATTCCACATGGAAACGTGTTTATCTGAGTTTAAATGTGAATCACCCGTGTGTGAGTATGTACATGCAGTACCGATCACTGTTATGATATAGTTTGCATGTTATTAACGGCTGCGATTCGCGGGTCGCAACAGCTGTTTAACGTCTCCTCACGAGCGGAGTTTAAACCTTTGTTCTTTTACCGCGATCTATATGCGACTGTGCCTATGAACGAAGGAAAATAAAGAGTGGATAAAACCCTACTCCTCCTCTCCTAGTCTCATGCTTATAATCTGACGCCTTTGGCCATAAGTGGTGTTCTGGCCGACAACTCTGAAGTGAAACCAGTGATACAAGCATGGAATGAGGGTGTGGGGGCATTGGAGGGAGGCGGGATGGTATGATAGTGCTGTAATTCTCGATTGCAGGATGGGTAAGAGTCCCTTTAAGGGCGATATAATAAATAATTAAAAGTATGTCCCAATTGTAGCCTACGCCAACTGCATGCTTACTACACCCTTTATGATCAGCTGAAGTATGTATAGATTTGAACACAGCCTGAGTTTCACCTCCGTTTTGTGCTCAAGGTAAATTTGCTCAAGGAATCACTCACACGCATTTACCAAGGAGTGAGAGTCTCTTTCCTCACAACATCAGCACCAAGGAATGCCAAGGCCAAATGCACTGCAAAGGTCACACACACACACACACACACACACACACACACACACACACACACACACACACACACGTTTATGTCTTCCAAATAAGTTCTAGGTTTTGGCAGCAACATACATAAGACATCAAGGTTTTCACAACCTGATACAAGACAGACAATTGAAAGAGACATTGCCCTATGTCCTCCACTGATATATTCTCTTGACCATGATATGATGTGGCAGGTTGGGAAAGTTGTGCTCTTTACTGTATGTGCTGTGTGTGTGTGTGTGTGTGTGTGTGTGTGTGTGTGTGTGTGTGTGTGTGTGTGTGTGTGTGTGTGTGTGTGTGTGTGTGTGTGAGAGAGAGAGAGAGAGAGAGAGAGAGAGAGTGTGTGTGTGTGTGTGTGTGTGTGTGTGTGTGTGTGTGAGTGTGTGTGTTTTTTTTGTTGTTGGTGCCAGACAGTGGGGATAGTTTAAAGACAGCAGCAATCACGTTCACTGTCTAGTCAGTGTCTACAAAATTGGCTCCATTTTTTTTCCACTCCTGGAGGTATAAAGAGCAGGATGTTCCTTTAATGATAATTACTCTGTTTTATAAAAAAACACATTTCAAAGCGCCAGGAAAACCAGTGCCGGGCTGTGACAATATAGACAAACTGCAACCAAACAGCAACACATATACTATAGATACATAACTTGTGTGTTTTAACTATTTAAAATCATTTCAATCATGGTTAGATATTTTTATTTTGCAAGACACTGGAAGCGAAACATTTAGTTTTTTCAAGCACTAGTAAAATTTGAGATTTTTTTTTAATCTATTTTGCTTTCAAACTAGTATAAATAAATAATCCAAAATGTACATTTATGTGTTTATTTGACTAAACCCTGTCTGGTTGTGTCTGTATATTTCCCTATCCCCCGTGTGTGTCTTGCTTAAAACAAAATGAAACCAACTCTTCAGATCTGATAAAAAAATTACCTACTTTCTCTATTTAACAAGTAAATGCTTTTTCACTTAAAGAAAGTGGAAGAGGCACGTCGGCTTTCCAACGCAATCCAACAGGTTACACAACATGAAGCTGCTACAACACTTAACAGCAACAGTCAGAGGTTGTAAACGCACACACACGCACAACACACACACACACACACACACACACACACACACACACACACAACACACACACACACACACACACACACACACACACACACACACACACACACACACACACACACACACACACACACACACACACACACACACACAAAGATTCTGCTGACTCAGAGTGGCTGTCGGCCCGACCATCAGCTAGGAATAATAATTCACTTAATCAGCCCCACATGAAAACACATGTCAAACAGCAAACGGTGCAATTAGTGGCCTGTGCAAATGGAAAGTGTCCAGCAGTACACAGACAGACAGACAGACAGACAGACAGACAGAGACACAGACACACACACACAGCACGTTCACTGGGAGATTTTGTATGCGAGGTAAGGCAGGCTAGTTTGTTAATGCTCTTGACACATAGATGCACACACACAAATGAGGAGATATTCACTGATTTTGACAAAAAGTGATTTGAAGACAAGCGTTGTCCAGAATCTCCACATTTAACACTGGTACATATTTGGTTTGTCTGACTTTTTGGCAAATGGTAATTGGACTTGACTTGACTTGACTTATATAATTGACATATATACATATATAAATTTAGTGTTTTAGCTGATTTTCTCAGCCCCAAAGCACTTTACCTCTCTTACCACATTCACCCATTCACACACACACACCGATGGCAACAAAACTGTAAATAAAAAACAATGTGCAGCACTGAATTGTTAAAAAATGTTCTTCCCTTTCCTTCCATCTTCCGACTTTATTTACGTGTTAACTTTGAATTCCTTCATTTTCTGTTGAATTCTTCCCCCTTGTTTTGTGCCAATGCGATCCAGGGCCTAATATAAGTCCCTCATTAAATCTGCTCAGATGTGCCAGCTTCACTCAAACACCGCGGGTGAAAATCAGACAAAAATATTTCCCCAAACAGGAAACTGCAGCCCTTGAGAAAGATTAATTACTAATTATTTTATTTATTCACAGAATTTTTCCCACTTTTTTTTTCCTTATCCACTTGCTCTTATAAAGCTATAGTGCGTAACTTCTGTCTCCCCCATGAGTTATTCTGAGTAATTACAACAACACTGTCAGCGCATCTACATGAGGTAAAGCCTTCAGTGATGGCGCATGGATTTTATACCTTCTGCTGTACGTCCATGTTATTTCTTAGCAGTAGAATCAACAACTGAAACATTTCTTGGGCTTATCTTGGGATTCTTCTGAGCACCTGGACCAGTGTCAGGGTGGGCGACACCAGTTTGTAAAAGCTGCCATACTGAGAAATTCAGAGAGAGTTTTGTGGAGCTGATAGGCATAATCAAGTTAGTGTCAACTCGTTTTGCGATTGCCTTGAATGTGACCGACATTCATTTATATGAAAAAAGTTACGCACTATAGCTTTAAAACGCCTCTTTTCACCCAGTCTGACTTCAGCAGCTGTTATAGCCTTATAGGACTGAGGTTTGTCCCACAGCGGCATATTTGATTTTAAAACCACCGCAGAATGAAACTGCCATGGAAACTTCTCCCCACATCCAACAGAGAGAGAGAGAGAGAGAGAGAGAGAGAGAGAGAGATAGAGTGGGGGAGAGAGGGAGGGAGGGAGTGCGAGAGAGAGAGGGAGAGAGAGAGGTAGAGAGAAAGAGAGAGAGAGAGAGAGAGAGAAAAAGAGGGAGAGAGGGAGCGAGGGAGAGAGAGAGAGGGGCAGAGAGAGGGAGAGGGGCAGAGATGGAGAGAGAGAGAAAAAGAGGGAGAGAGAGAGGGGTAGGGAGCGAGAGAGAAAAAGGGAGAGAGAGAGAAACAGGGAGAGAGAGAGGGAGAGAGAGAGAAAGAGGGAGAGAGAGAGGGAGAGGAGAGAGTGAGAAAGAGAGAGAGAGAGAATTGGACCACCAGGCAGAAAAACTCTTGTCGCTTGCCACGGTGCATCTCTCGTTTCACTTCAATCTACGCAATTGGAAGTGTCTACAAACGATTGGCCACAAAACCGCAGATCAAGAGATAAAATGATCAAAACACAGCCAGTCACACACACACACACACACACACACACACACACACACACACACACACACACACACACACACACACACACACACAAGATCCAACTGATGCACAAGCCACACACAGGCATGTAATCCCCTCGCCGATGGAAATCTCCAGCCTTTCTGCCTGTGTTCACATATCTTTAAATGTATATAACTTGTGCATATTCATCTGGGTTTGTTGAAAAATAATAAGACAAATTAAATGTTTTTTTTGCATTTTCTGTCTCCTACATTTGCTGTCACTATCCTTTTTCAGGGAAAGAAGTAATCGCATTAAAGTAATAATGTGTAAAAATATCTGATTTAAAGGGATGCTTCAGTTTTTTTATTGTGTTACCTTATGGATATGGTGATCAGTGCAGTCACCAGAAGGAGTTTTTGGGGGAGGCGTGGCTGTAGCATTAGGTCAGCTTACTGTTGCAGCGGGTGTCAGTAGAAATACGGTTTTCCGCAACACATATAAATTCTTACGTTAAAAAACAAATATCTGTTCAATTGTACTAAAACGTAGGATATTTTCACTGCTCTAGTTTGCCGCCAGACATTGGTTTTTGTTTTCTTGTGTCTGTTTCATGGATTGGATGTATACTGTATAGCGCTTTTCTAGGCACTCAAAGCACTTTACAGGGTTCCAGGTACCTCGAACATACAGCAGTCATACACATTCGAGGCAAGGTGGGTGAAGTGTCTTGCCCAAGGACAGCAAGGTGGGTGAAGTGTCTTGCCCAAGGACAGCAAGGTGGGTGAAGTGTCTTGCCCAAGGACACAACAAATGATCTGAGAAAAAATAAATGTTATGGTCGACCAATCTATTAATACAATATGCAACATATCTATCAACACATGGGCCATCTGTATACTATTATTATTATGTTATTGAGAAGTCATAAAAGCATAATAGGCAATAAAATTAAGAAAATCAAATGAGGATTTCAACTTGTAAATTGCATTCTTTCTGATGCTCTGTTTGGTGTTTCTGGTGTGGGAAAAAGGTGGGCGGGCGAAAGGGGGGGGGGAGGGGGAGAGACCAACAAAACATTTTTTTTTTGAGTATCCGATATAAACATTATCACATGTTGGCAGCTTTTATAGTCGCATTCTCACCACAAACTGTGTGACGTGAGCGCTGGTGGGAGTTCTGCAGGGAACAAGTTAAAAGAGAGAGTTGAACATAATCTGCTTGTGTGGTTGATGGAAGATCGCCTAGATCTGGTGTGTCGGCATAACAACAACCGCAAGAGATGAACACACACACACACACACACACACGGACGCACACACATGCACACTCGCACTCACACATACACACAAATACAAAGGAGAAAGAAAGAGGCAAAAGTGAGAGAATAATTTGAAGAAAGGTTAGTTTTGAGTATTTTGCACCGCATGCATTAGCCCTATTAAAGGTGCACTATGCAGTTTCAGAGGAGGGGGAATTGTTTACATTTGCAGAACCTGCACTTAGATTAAAAACTATATTTACTTAGAAAAAAGGATGCATGGCATGTACTGTCATCAAAACGAATTTCTAAAAGTTATGGAATATGTTTGATTGGAATGTGGAATGAGGATCTGGTTTGTGTAAATAAACACTAGCGTTATGTGTTGGTCAGAGGTGGAATGTGTGTGCTACAAGGATTCCGAGAAAAGCAACACTTGGAGGAATGGGCTATTTCTTTTCTGAGACCCTCTGAGGTCTTCACACTTTGACCTTTGACCTTTACAGATAGTCGACCGTGACCTGTTAACGCTCTGGACGGGGAAAACAATCCATAAATCCATCGGGAGCACATTGCTTTACCTCTTCATACTATTTTTTTGGAGTAATTAAGTCAAGAGAGAGAGAGAGAGAGAGAGAGAGAGAGAGAGAGAGAGAGAGAGAGAGAGAGAGAGAGCGTGTATCATATTGGCTCCGGCCTTCGTTGCAGTGGTCGCGGGTACAAATGTTTGTGTGTGTGTGTGTGTGTGTGTGTGTGTTTGTGTATGTGTGCATCTGCTCCTTTTTTACCCATAGTGCATCACAGCTAAGAGCTAAGTCAAGACATACAGTATGCTCACTTTATTGCCATGACAACACATGCTGGATTAGAGTGAGTGCTGTAGGGTGGGATGAGGTGGACAAAGCCTGGGTTTAAGATTACCTCAGGTAGCATTGTCTCCGCTAAGACTCTAAATACCTCTCAATTAAAGGGCAGATGCAGGGGCGCTCCAGTGGCGTAGTGGATAGAGTGAGTGCCATATTGACTCCGGCCTTTGTTGCAGTGGCCGTGGGTTCATATCCGACCCGTGGACCTTTACTGCATGTCATCCCCCATCTCTCTCTGTCTCCCCATTTCAACTCTGCACTATCTAATAAAGCTTGAAAAGGGCAAATTCTCTTTTGTGGGAGGTTTCTTTTCATTTATTTACAGCTTGTGACAGTGAGTGACCATTATATTAGCTAATAGAAGGAGCTCAAACACACACATAATAAAGAAACATGAACAATGGCGAACTTACCGCATGGACAAAATAAGAATATGAGTTAAACAATCGAAGGACATTTTTCTGGTCATGATTATTTGTTTTATTCCGTCAGAATATATCATACCAGCTCATGCCTATTGCCTAGGCAGAAGTCTTAATGGGAATATTCCTGGTTAAAAAAAAGGTAAACGAAGACATTTGGAAAAAGTTAGATCATCATTTTAGCCTTTTGACCTTTCCAAGACACTTGACCAAGAGCTCTGCATATGTTTCCATCAGTTTGACACGGAGAGCACAGCAGGGTATGACACACTTTAACATGTGTAGATTATTTCTCGCATATTTGGAGTGCTTTGTGGTGTGTAATTTTTTGGAAAATAGGAAAAAAAAATTGTGAAATGCGGCTCTGAGGTGGTCTTCATGATAAATGACTCCCCCCAACAGATACCCGTCACAGGCCAGGGGTAGGGGGCACTAACAGCCCCGCAGCCTGTAATTCAGATTTGCTAAACACTCGGTCTACTTGAGACACATTTTGAAAGCACACAGGCCATAGATGCCTTTGGTATTTCACCTCTATATATATCCCTGGCTTCTCATTGTAGGCTATGCCCCTTTTTCTCTGTTGCAGACCCAGTTGTGTAGCCTTTAAAGCTACAGTGCGCAACTTTTTATAAATCAATGTCAGTTACCGTACTTTCAAGCCATCGTCAAACGAGTTGACACAAAGTTGAATAAGCCTGTCAGCTCTACAAAACTCTCTCTGTATTTCTCAGTATGGCAGTGTTTACAAACTGATGTCTAGGGAGCTTTTCTATTTTTGTAAACAAACATTATATCCCAGAGTACTTCCTGTTCGTGTATGGCCGTAAACATGTTAATACCTGATAATAAGGTTGTTAAACTTTTACAAGGACTTAAAGCCCTCCTTGGTCTTACCCAGTACAGTGAAGTCGGCCTACTACAGAGAATTAGAGGAGAGGACTGCGTCAGATGTGTGTGTGTGTGTGTGTGTGTGTGTGTGTGTGTGTGTGTGTGTGTGTGTGTGTGTGTGTTGCCTAGGAGTCAGAGTTTAATGAACGCAAAAATAATTGAGTTTTTCTGGCACTGACAGCACTGACATATTATCACCTTATAAAGTTGCTGTGGTGAGCGGGTTAGTCCTAATAGTTTCCTCTTTACATACAGTATACAGCAGATCATGGATGGATGGATAGATAGATAGATAGATGGATGGATGGATGGATGGATGGATGGATGGATGGATGGATGGATGGATGGATAGATAGATAGATAGATAGATAGATAGATAGATAGATAGATAGATAGATAGATAGATAGATAGATAGATAGATAGATAGATAGATAGATAGATAGATAGATAGATAGATAGGCCTAGTTGTGGGGGGACACCAGTTTGTAAACTGGTGTATTTTGTGGAGCTGATAGGCTAAATCAACTTTGTGTCAACTTGTTTGGCGATGGCTTAAATGTTACCGACATTCATTTATATGAAAAAGTTACACACTGTAGCTTTAATAAAGACATATTGATCAGTTCAGCTTAAAGGATTCAAATTCAAAAGAAATCAACCAGCTCAAATACATGCCTGTACATGTAGAGTGAAGACAGAATAACTCAAGAAAGATGTCCTCTGTGTATTTCTATAGGAAGAATCCGCATCACTCTGGTATTACTGGGTTTGGGAGTAAAAATGTCACTCCGATACACACCGGCCAAGTTGTTAAACCTCAACATATGTTTCAACTAGAAAATGTACATCAACAGCTTTCACACACGGTACAGAGAGAATTAGGTCATACTATAGCGGACCATGGGAATGTTCAACTTTGGCACCAGATCTAAACAGACAGTAAATTAAATGTGTTTCAAATTCAATTGAGTGTGCTACAGCTAGACCACGGAAATATGATGTAAAAGAATGGAATCAGACAAATATGTGTTTAAAAAAGAAAATGTTTCCTCAATAACAAAGTCTAGACATGGGTTTGTCGAGGCTAAATTAACTATAAAAAAGTCAGGTTTTTTGGGAAAGCCCTAGTTGAAGGGGCTACAGTTAAAAGTGCTGAGGTTGCAGCTTATTAAAAATGAGTAATAAAGTGCTAAAAATGCTGACTGGCAAATACTCATATAGGACGTATTGCGCGTGTGACTGTAGCTGGTTGTAAGCAGCTGGAAACAATTCACTTTGGATTCCAGGTTGGTTGATTAAGAAAGAGTGGTTTTTGGGAACCATGTTTAAGGTAGTAGAAGTTAGAAGGTGCGTTCCAATCCCCATATTATCTGCTATTTAGTATGATGGGAAAAAGATTTAGGATGTCCCGATTCTTGTGGTCAGATTTAGTATGGTTAAAAATATCCGGATGTCTATTATTTCTAGATCCGGCTGAGATTTTTAGGGTTGAAATCAGAATGCTATTTGGGAAATTCTGACCCACAATCCAGTGCACTTTGATGGAGCCTCCGTATGAAAACAAATGGAGATGCGACGGATATAAAGCCAGAGTCAAGATCAAGGCGCAATGTAATGGTGAAATAAATAAGTAAAAGTATGTCCCAAGTGTATACAGTATGCCTACTGCATCCTAACTAGATTCTTTTTATGGTCAGATGTAGTATTTAGAATAGCAAAAACAAAGAGTATGCGATTTGAAACTCAGCCCATGTGTCTATTAAAAAAAACAAGCCTCACACATGGGGTAAAGAGGATGTTGATGAGAGCCCAGACAGTCATGTCATAGCGCCACAAAGGTCGCAACCTCTGGGACGAGGCTTTGGAATTCAAGGGGCCACTCACACTAGGGCCGCGGCCCCGCGCCAAAGCTCATTGGCATACTAAAGTCTAGAACGTTTGGCTAGTGTGACCACGCCATCCGTATTCCAGCACGGAACAGCCCCTTGGCCAGTGTGCCGTGACCAAAGTACAGATGCTAATGAGATGACACGCGCACAAGCAAGCGCACAGGCGGCGTTCCTGACGTGAATTTATTAAGGATGCATAGTCTGTTAACGTACGCTGCCTTACTAGTCGGCACCAGAATTACCCACCACTTGGACTTGTAGCTCCATGAAATGTGTGAGAATTAACGTGTGTGTAGGCCAAGGTGTGGGCTAATAAAAGAGGGAGAGAGCTAAATAGGTGAGCGCAGAAAGCAAAGCTTTTCGTGTTTACTCACGTTCGTCAGATGATTTTTTTCTTTTTCCTCCCGTCATCTGTCATAACTGCCTTTACGCATGGCGGTGGAGACGCACCCAAAACAACACAGCGGCCCGGTGATAAGGAAACAGTAGCCTACACTAAGGTTTAACAATAAACTGTATAAAGACACTTAAAAAAACGATCTCTGCCCATACAAAAGGTTCTGACTTGGATTTGATGGAGCGATGTGTGTGTGTATAAAACCATCCGGTACGTATGGTCTGATGACGGGCCGTTATATTAATAAACAGCGTGCTGCACAAATATGAGACTGTCCACCGCGACCTATTACGTCAAGGCTACATTTTAAAAAAAACAATAGCTTAAGGATTCTCGTTGCTCTAATTTCATTTTTCATTTCATTAAACTTTTATTTATCCTCGAGAGATCAATTGAGGGGTGACCCTCATTTTCAATGATGTCGAGTCAAAACAAATTCAAAACAACAATAGGTACATACAAAATATTCAATCAAATACATCAAATACACAAATGAAGAGAAGAGAAAAAAAACAAAAAACAAAAAACAATTAAACATTTAAAAGGTGAAGAGCATAATTAAAAGGAATAAAATACAATATAGCCTAATTAAAACAGTTACAAGTAGAGTTTGCAGATCCAAGATAGTCTGTTTAAATTGCCAAAGGATATGAATGTATTTAGTTTAATTTTCTTAAGTTGTTCAGAGTCGGGGCACTGAAGCTAAAGCTTCTTTCCCAGCTAACGCTTTGGACATAAAGCATAAATGTCAGTGAGCGGTTTGATAAGCCATCTGAAATGGCACATTTCAGTTAAATAACGAGAACTTCCTCAAGGCTTTGTAAATAAAAATTCCAATTGGTCACGTCTCTCTTTAAGAGGACCACCCAACATTTTCATATAAGAGACAATGTGTTATCATAAATCTCCTTGATGAATCTTAAACAGAGTGGAAAACAGAGTCTAGGAGTTTAAGAATGAAATCATGTAGACACATCACCTAATCAAGACAACATGAAAACTCCTCAATAACCTTTCCTACTAAATAAAGGAAGGTGGTTTTATCCTATAAAAATAGCCAATTTTTCGTATCACAAACAAATTATTTATATAAAATGAAAAGTGAGTTTATCACTAACCAGATGCCGAGATATTTATACTCTGTACTCTTTCAATTAAAAACCATTCTTGTAAACATATTAAAAATTAAAAGTAGTTTTCTGGAGAAACACATATATTTTTTTATTAAGAAAAGCTGAGGCCACTAGACAGTCCTGCAGGGTGTTAAAAGAGCTTTGTAGGTTCTCAATAGATTGGTGCACCGAATCGGAAATGCAATACAGTACTGTGTTGTCAGCGTATAGATGGGGTGACAGTTTTTTAGGATGAAACAATGTTATTTATATAAATTGTGAAAAGAACTGGACTAAAATTGAGCTGTGGGACACCATTTGTAAGTTAAAAACTCAGACTGGTATCTTCCCAGTTTAACGACGCTGTCTATCAGAGAGATAGCCCTAAACCAGCTACTGCAGACTGTCAAGCAGTCTGCGCCCTGTAAAAGCAAAGGTGGTCAACAGTATCAAAGGCCTTGAAAGACAATAAAAGGGCACAGGCTTTTTTGTCTATGCTGAACAATGTTGTCTACAACCAAAGTCACAGCGAGACAGACTGGGGCCAAAACCGATTGGAATGGGCTCAAAAGGAAGCACTGTGAAAGTTTTAACGATTATTAATAAGGATTCTGAATTTTTGCGGGCAGGGGTTTAGAAATGGCGAGTAACTTCTTGTACACCTTGTAAAGGAAAGGCTTTTCCAAATTTGGAACTCCGAGGGGGGGGATGTGGAAGTGGAATATATGATGCAACTTTAGCCGGATGAAAATATTCACAAACAGTCGTATAGCCTACAAGACTACGCTCCAAATCCTAAACGCGCACGGTGACGTAGGCAAGGTGCAAACATGCCCAGGCCACGAGCAGTGTGAGCACGGGCCAGTGGGGGGAGTGGGGAGGGGGGGGGAATCGTGCTGAATCTTCCTGCAGCACGGAACAGGCAAACGGCACTAGTGTGAGTGGGCCCCAAGAGGAGAAGTTGGAGAACAAATCCCCGAGCCTGGAGGGAAACAGAGCCGAGGTGGTGAGGAGGACAAATTGCCAGTAACGCTTTGACAAATGGCCTCTGGAATAGGTCACTAGTGTCAATTGGACTCATGTCAACCGGAGCATCCTCAAAACAAAGCTTGTCCTCTGTACCTTTAGAAATATACAGAGGACATCTTTCTTGAGTTATTCTGTCGTCCCCACGTACACCACGGCATTTATTTCAATTGGTTGATTCTTTAGATTTGAACCCTTAAAGCTGAACTGATCAATATGTCTTCATTAAAGCAATAGTGCGTAACTTTTTCATATAAATGAACGACGGTTACATTCAAACCATCGCCAACAGAGTTGACACAAAGTTGATTAAGCCTAACAGCTCCACAAAACTCAGTTTACAAACTGGTGTCTCCCCACAACTAGACGCAGGAGCTCAGAAAAATTCCAAGAACAGCCCAATAAATGATTCAGTTGATTTTACTGCTAAGAAAAAACCTGGACGTACAGCAGAACATATAAAATCCAGCGTGCCAGCGACGCAATGCATTTTTTCTCATAGCATTGAATGAAGTATACTTATGATAAAACATACATTTGGAAAGTTTAGACAATTTGAATGGGTCACTGTGTCAATTGGAGTCAACCAGAGCATCAAATAGGTCAACAGCCAGACTTTTTTCAACAGTAGGAGCATCCTTTATCTACAATAGCCCCTTAAGCTGTAGACAGTAGTTTTCCAATATATAGTACATGGTATTTGTATTTGTATTCATAATATTTATAGTCATTTATAATATACATGTATAGTTATTTCTTCTTCATCTACTACTATTTTAACTTTGTTTCTTATTGCTTGCATGTTCAAAATAAAGACAATCAACCAATCAGTCAATCAATCAATCAAGCTGCCATACATACATACTGTACAAACACACTAGGCATTGGGCAGGTATGATGTTCTGATGGAATGATAACCTTAAGCAAAAATGCAATTTTAATTTTTTAGACAAGGTAAAGAATATTCTAAACTTGTATGATAACAAAAATTGAGGTAAAACCAACTGCGCTGCTTTCAACAACAGTAAGATATTACTCAAAGCCACCTCTAATTCTAACAGTGCATAAAAAGAATTGACAGTACAGATAAAGGGTGGATAATAGCTGCTATATTGTTTGTGTGTGTGTGTGCGTGTGTGTATGTGTGTGTGTGTGTGTGTGTGTTTTGTGCGTGCGTGCGTGTGCATGCGCGTGTGTGTGTGTGTGTGTGTGTTTGCGTGCCTGTCCGGTAGTCCACCTTTTGCCCCTAAGGTATGTGCTGCTGCCTTGTGAGATGAAAGGGGGGGACAACCTCTAAGCAGCGATTACTAAGTTAAATGCAGTTGAAACTGTTGCGCTATGAGCACCTCGGGGCCCTTTACAAGGTGCCTGTACAGTCCTAAAAATTAAAGGACAATTTTAATATTTCAGGGCAGGTCTATTGTAGCACAAAACACAGACACACACGCACACAGACACGCACACAGACACACACACACACATACACACACACACACACACACACACACACACACACACTGTAGTCTGACACACTCCTCTCTCTCCTATAATTCTCAACAAAAAAAACTCCACCTCTTTTCTTTTGGCATTCCTGCCTAATAGCATCATTATTGACTCTGTCCAGCTAAACGCGGGCTCCTTGTAATCTCACACGGGCGGGGTGGTTGAGACACACACACACACACACACACACACACACACACACACACACACACACACACACACACAAAGCTTAACAAATAGGCTATACTGCACACGACACATGGGCGAACACACACACACACACAAACACACACACACACACACACACACACACACACACACACACACACACACACACTGTTTTGGAAAGCTGAAAACAAAGGGAAAATGTGGATGTTGGAAAAGGACGCTGTACACCAACAAAGGCAGCTCTGAGATGAGTTGCTTTGATCAGCAGCAATCCCGTCATCTCCTCTCATCACTAGACGCCTTGGGGCTTCTGGCCAACTCCTTCTAACTAAAGTTAACAGGGAGGGGGTGCTCCGGTGGCGTAGCAGTGGTTGGGGGTTCAAATCTGTCCCGTGAACCTCTCTCTTTGTCTCCCCATTTCCACAATATCTATCGAATTGTCAATAAAAAGGTTAAAATACAAAAAAAAAGTTGCACACACACACACACACACATACATGCACGCACGCAGACGCAGACGCACACACACACACACACACACACACACACACACACACAAACAAACCCTTAGTCCGATCTTGTAGACATGCAAAGCTGATCAGTGTTTGGCTTGCACATTTCCTTTAAAGAGGACCTATGATGCTTTTTGACTTTTATGACCTATAAACGTTGTTATGATGATTCATAGTCATGCTTAACCATACTAAATTATCAAATAATGACTTACATGCATTTCGACATATTCCCTGCTGACCGTCTGGGGTGTCTGTGCAGAGCACTAAACACTATTCTAGCCAGTCGAGAAGTCACGTCTTCAAAGCGGTCTACCCTTTCATAATTTGTGACGTCGCATAAAACTTTGTGACGTCTCCACGCGGATGTTTCCATGTATGGTAATGCTGTCACTTCCCTGTTCGCGTCTGCCTCGCGCCCTTATAGGTCCATGCTCGCGCTTCCCGCCACTGAAAGTGTTCCGGAAGGAAGGTAACCAATCACAACGGAGTGGGGTTTGCAGGAGGGGGGGGAGGGGAGCGGAGATGGCCGAAGCACAGGCGGAGGGAGCCGAAGCACACACACTCAAGTGTTGACAGGATGTGCTGGATCGCCAAAATAAGAGAAAGAGCTTCCCGAAAATCTACATAGTTTTTTGTGATGTGATTGGTGTCAGGTTGCTCTATAGCAGTGTAAAACAAGAAATTAAGACCAGAAAAGTAGCATAATAGGTCCTCTTTAACGCATCCAGTGACCGTCAGAAAGACTTAGGAGATAATGTTTCTCTGTTTTGGCTCTAGTCTCTTTCCGGCACATTGGATTTGAACGAAGCAATTACTACTACGATCGCTGATTTTTTGAAGGGGTCAGTTCTACGCTTCAAAGGGAATTGCTAGTTGGTTTGTCAAACAGAGGAGGAAGTTGAATGCAGAGGTGATTAAATAGACATCTTTACACACCATTCCTAATAAGTCTGTTCTGAAAAATTCTACACACTGCACTGCATCGTACTTCATTTCATTTGTATACAGAAGGTCTGGAATCGCTCAATTGACAAACGTTAACTCACTTGAAGGCGGGTGTCTGTTGAAGTTTAAAACTATTGGATCTGCCCAGTGCCACTCTGGATCTGCCAACCAATCGCATAACATTTGGTCGTGACATACTGTATGTCATGCGCCGGCTTCTGACTACAACTGAAACTGGCGCACTACCTCAACATGATTGTTCTCAGCCGCTCCCTCTGTTCGCTGATTGGACCGCCAAAAATCTGGGGCCAGGCTACCACTGACCCACAGCACTCCTCAACCCAAGCTAATTAAACACTCACACAACCACATACAGGACACACACACGCATACATGCCCTCTCACAGCATGGTACAGTATTTACAAGGTGTGTGTGCGTGTGTGTGTGTGTCCATGCGTGTGTGTGTGTGTGTGTGTGTGTGTGTGTGTGTGTGCGTGCGTGTGTGTGTGTGAGTGTGTGTGTGTGTGTGTGTGTGTGTGTGTGTGTGTGTGTGTGTGTGTGTGTGTGTGTGTGTGTGTGTGTGTGTGTGTGGACGTCAGCACAGCCACGAAGAACCTATCCTCTCAGAGGACACACGCAGTCACACACACTCTTTTCATTTTATGTCAACTCAACTCAAACACCTCGGAGCACATTCTCCAGAGATAACACTTTCTTTAACTGTATTTCATTGGGGAAATGGCGACATTAATTCTGGGGTAAATGCCACATTTTCCGGCACATGGGAACAACGGGAGGGTAGTGAAATGAAGTTTATTTGGCTATAAATGGTCAAATAAATGTTCCATGTGTCCGGAGAGTCTGCTATGCAAGACACCTTTGACTTCTCGGCCTAAAAAAACATAATATTTGGGGTGCTCCGTGGCGTGGAAGCCTGGCTCCGCCCGCCCGCCTACTTCCGGCCAAATTTTATTTTCCCTTCAGTAGTCAGTCTGGGTGTACAGCCCATTTCCCAGTTTTGCTGGAGATTCGACAGCCGGTCCAATCAGCGAACAGAGCGAGTGGCTGAGAACGATGACGTCGAAGTCGTGCTCCAGTTTCAGTTGCCAGAAGCCGGCTCATGACACACGTGACGACCAAACGTTATGCGATTGGTTGGCTAATCCAGAGTGGTACTGGGCAGATCCAATAGTTTTAAACTTTAACAGACACCCGCCTCCATGAGTGAACGTTTGCCAATTAAAGCACTGCCAGACCTTCTGTACAAATGAAATGAAGTACGATGGTCTGGTAGCACCAGGCTAGTGGCGTAGTGGATAGAGCCGTACTATATCGGCACAGGCCTTCGTTGCAGTGGTCGCAAGGTTCGAATCCGACCCCTTTACTGCATGTCATTCCCCCCCCCCCTCTCTCTCTGTCTCCCCATTTCAGCTCTGTACTATCTAATACAGCTTGAGAATCCCAAAACATAATCTTTAAAAACATATTATGATATTTTTTTAATAACATTAAAAAGTTCCTTGTAGGAGCTTTAATGACATATTAATCACAGTCATTCTCTGGACCTTTGCAACAGAAAATAAATGTCCCTGCTACACACACACACACACACACACACACAGCTGTGATCTGACCGGTCCAGGTTGATATTGACTGTATTATCTCATTAAGTGAATTATTATTTCCAAAAAGTCACCAGGGTATGAAAGGATAACACAACAGGGAAGCCAAGACATTCAAACCGTTCCACTGTTTCATTGGAGTGTTCTAGAACTAAATACACAAACCTTTTTTCTCTCTCTCTCTCTCTCTCTCTCTCTCTCTCTGTGTCTCTCTCTCCCCCTCTGTATGTCTCTCTCTCCCTCCCTCTCTCTCTCTCTCTCCCTCTGTCTGTCTCTCTCTCTTTCTCTCTCTCCCTCTCTCTCTCCCTCTCTACCCCTCTCTCTCTCTCTCTTTCTCTCTCTCTCTCTATCGCACTCTCTCTCTCTCTGTCTCTCTCTCTCTCTCTCTCTCTCGACAGCACAGAGGAAAGGGGGGGGGGCTTCCTGACTGATCTTCCCACACAGACCTGACCCCAATATCCAGGCATCCTCCTGACACTCTCACTTTACAAACACACACACACACACACACACACACACACACACACACACACACACACACACACACACACCACACACACACCCCCCCCACACACACACACAAACACACACACACACACACTCACACTCACAGAGAGAGAAAGGCCGAGAGGAACACAGGTACACAAACACACACACTCTAATGTTTACCGTGTCAGATTGCAGTGTAAATAAAGGGTTGAAGCTTGGTTGCGGGACCCTGATTTAAAGGGAGCCAAGTCAAACAGGAGGGACTTGTGTTATCACACGGGGGGGGGGCGGACGGACGGAAAGCGGACGGAAAAAAAAATGGATTCCGTTGTCAGAAATGAAACAATCCTTAACATAAAAAGCTCTTATGAAAGCAAAAGTGATCCCCTTCTGAGAGGCCTGGGATGTTATCGGAACAAGGGCAAAAAACAAAAAAAATAAAGGCTATAGGGTTATAACAGCATTTAGGGGGGATGTGTGTGTGTGTGTGTGTGTGTGTGTGTGTGTGTGTGTGTGTGTGTGTGTGTGTGTGTGTGTGTGTGTGTGTGTGTGTGTGTGTGTGTGTGTGTGTGTGTGTGTGTGTGTGTGTGTGTATGTGTGTGTGTGTGTGTGTGTGTGAAAGTGAGAAAAATAAAGGCTATAGGGATGTAACAGCATTTTTTTGGGGGGGAATGGGGGAAATGTTTAGCCACCCTGCCCTGCTTGCTTGCAGTGTGTGCTCGTGTTAATCATGTGTGTTCAGTGTGTGTGTGTGTGTGTGTGTGTGTGTGTGTGTGTGTGCTAATCATTCCTCCATTTCCCTTGGGGGGTTTTCTGACATCCTTGTAAACATTTTAAGAAGCAAACGGACGTCACTCGGTTGGTGATGGGGACAAACACACACAAAGACATGGGAGTTCGTAAACTGCAAAGTCAACACTGCATCCCTGAATGAAGACTGTTGTTCAGTTAACTGTAAGAGGAGAATCGTATAATAACTTTCTATAGGGTGACATTTCTCTCTCTCTCTTTCTCTCTCTCTCTCTCCCTCTCTTTCTCTCTCTCTGTCTCTCTCTCTCTTTCTCTCTCCCTCTCTTAACAGGACAGCTGGGCCAATGGAAGACTGAGGGAAGACTGAGGGAAGAAAAACCTCATTCATTATATCATAATAGCGATTTCATAATGATAGAACGCTGGTTCCGTATGGGTGAAGTATTCCTTTAAGTTATAAGTTACATTTTTCGATGTTATAGTTAATTGCTAGGGTCAAACTATGCAGCATTCAAGTTACAAAAGGCCCACTGCTCTTGTATCATCTGCGAATGATCTACGACCAAGCCCCCCCCCCTTTAAGCCCCCCTGAGTGAATACATCATTTGTTATACTGAGCATATTTCTTCCTTGGATATAATTATTATTCTAGGCACCGGGGGCTGCGGCTTGGACCTGTGATTGAGGAATGGGATCTTCATAAGAATCTTTTTGACAGTGGGGTGGAGGGGGGAGGGGGGGGGGGGGGGGGGGGTTAGAAACATCTGGTATAGGAATCTATCTGTCCACCACACAGATCATCTCTGTCTATTCATCTCCATCCCTCTCTCTTTTGATCTCATGGACCATGTTGGCAAGTGCAATGTTCAATTTTTAATTTTTTTAAACCTTTATTTATACAGGTCAATTCCATTGAGACCAGAGACTCTTTTTCAAGGGAGACCTGTTCCCATTCCCACGTTACCTTTCACACACCCCGATAGCAGGATAACTATCGCCATTCACACAAGGCAATGTGGGTGAAGTGTCTTGTCCAATCATGACACAAGTGGCAGGGCGGCGATCGAACCACCAACCCTTCGATCATTGGCCGACCCGCTCTACCACCTGAGCCACAGTCGCCTGCTTTGTTGTGAAAATAGTTTTTTTTTGCCAATATCAGTGAATATCTCCTCGCGATCCGCTTACCTGTCGATACTGTGTGTATGGGCTTAAAAAAAAAGAAATCTGGTGTTAGTGTAATCCACAGCCTTGGCTCTGTAAACAGGTATATAAACAAGGGGAACGTGGTAGCTAGCAACATGCGAGTTTACAGAGTCTATTAACACTGTTCTTTTTTTCTCAGACAGGTAGCGGATCGTAAGGAGATATTCACAAAATCTGACAAAAAGCATGAATAATTAATTGTACGGTGGGGGGGGGGGGAAAGCACGTTTAAACGTCCTAAATCACATTTTCACCAGATACTATAAGAATATTGCCAAACTAAGAATCTATGATAAGAAAGAACTGGAGTAAGTTGCTCAAAAATCACTACTTACTGCAGTACACTTTTCTCCCGATGGTTGAGAGGGCGCCTTGCATGGCAGCTACTGTCATCGGTGTATGAGTGTATGTATGAATGGGTGAATGTGGTGAAAAATGTAAAGCGCTTTAGGGCTGAGAAAATTGTCTAAAAAGCGCTATATAAGTCAAGTCCATTTACCATTTATTTCATCACTCACTAGAGGATGCGCCCCCCTTTTCTCATTGTTAATGAGTTTTTTTTTTTTTTTTTGTGTCTCACCACAGACGCCCCATGACACGGCATGACAGCAGCCTTTGATGGTGTTTTTGCAAGCAGGTAAGTGACCTCTCCTCCTCCCTCACAAAACAGTAATTACAGGGATGTCCTCACACAAAGTCTCTCCATCACCAACACTCCCAAATGTTTAACTTCTTCAACAAAGCTAGTGGTGAATGTGGATTTTTACTAACAACTTTGTATGTCACTTAAACATGTTGAATGCAAGCTCATAGTATAGCCACACTCCCCCATACAACATCCCAAAACGTATTAAGGACAGTGCAGGTGATGTAGCACTGGTTACCATTGAGATTTTTGGCTATTTCACTTCCATAACATGTCTTTATTTATACTAGTATAAATCAAAGGTCCAACAAGTACATTAAGGTGTTTATTTGACTAAACATTGTCTGATTGCGTCTGTATATTTCTCCTATACAACCATCTTTAACGGCCATTATCTCAACATTAGTTTTATTTTCAATACTCTGAACCAAAAACTTCGAAAGCACGTACATCAACTGCACTTTCCATAATCATTCTAGACAGAATTTTGAAGGTTATTGCATAAAGCATTTGTTCCATTATAAGAAATTGTCTGATTTATGAGACATTTTGTTCTTAAAAACATGCATTTTTGTAAAAACAGCATTATTTTGATTTACAGTACAACATGAAAAAGGCTGCATCTAATATCTGTTTGTTGTAGATATGAAATACAGATTAGTTAACTCTGGCTTTATCCAACATCTAGACTTTTTGTTTTTTAAATATAATGTTAGAAATCAACTTGCAGTGTCATGACGATACGTTTAAGCTCAAATCGTTACCCTATACACCTGCATTGTCTCACCCTTTAAATATGATATCCTTATACTTAAAACCCCTTACTTATGTGACTTTTCCAGACCTATATAAACCAGATTTACTATTGAATAACCCCATTACATATTGTCTAGGCATTAGGTGTTTCAGAATGAGAGAGAGAGAGAGAGAGAGAGAGAGATAGCTCTCAGGGGTGATGATAATCATCAAGCTGCATTGCGAGGTCTAAGCCAACACAGTAACCCAGGCGGAATGCTAATGATAGTGACCTGCCAAGCTTGAACATCTGTGTGTGGAGCCTGAGTATAGTCCCTCCTCTGGAAGGTGTGAGCCGCATCAGGAGCTCAAAGGGAGGAGGACTGGGAGCAAGCTATTACATTTCTCACTCTTTTGTCGTGCCTGTGTTGTCACAGCAAAAGAGTCAACTGTTACTGTTACTTTTTCTTATCGTATATGTTCTTTTGTATTGTATCTTGTACAGCAACTATGTGTATTTGTGTGTGGGTGTGGGGGGGGGGGGGGGGGGGGGGGGGGGGGGGGGGTGTGTCTGTGTCCAGCAACTGATGTTGTTTTTAAATGTGAAATCATTTTTACTTTGACTTTAACTAACTGTCTTTCTTTTTGTTCTTCTTTTTTATTGAGTGATAGAAATAAATAAATACTAATAATAATACTTGTTGTATTATCATATTATACATATATGATAAAGAATAGAAGACATACAAAAATAGTCTCGTAGTAGCTCACTTTCTATGTGAGCTGCTGTGTGTGTGTGTGTGTGTGTGTGTGTGTGTGTGTGTGTGTGTGTGTGTGTGTGTGTGTGTGTGTATGTGAGTCAACTGTCTTTCAAATCATCAATCGACAAGTGTGTGGAGGAAATGTTTAGAAAAAGATAAAAGTCATAATGTAAAAGAGAAAGAGTGACCACCACATTATCAAGGTGACACACTGCAGGTGTAAACCATTATAACACACACACACACACACACACACACACACACACACACACACACACACACACACACACACACACACACACACACACACACACACAGGTTTTAACTTAAAATCATACATTACCTGGATCGTGGAAGGGGACCAATGCAAAGTTATACAGCGGGGTCTTGGGTCTGCTCAGCGACGTTTCCAAGATCTTTGAGGCGCCCTCGATGACCTGGACGAGGTCGTCATACATGGAGCCGGTCACATCAAAGACGAAGGCCAGGGTCGAGGCTCCTTCGGGGATGTCTTCCTTCGCAGCCCCGGCGGTCTCGGTGCTTTGCCCGGAGGAAATCGCCGCTGACAGCGCGAGGGACAGCCACACCAAAACGCTGCCCATTTCAAAAGCGCTATCAAGATGCTTCCTTCCAAGTCGCAAAGTTCTTGGGTGTGTGTAGGCTGTATGTGTGTGTGTGTTCTTCTTGCCAGTATCTCAGGGTAAGTCTGGAGATGAGTGAGACATTGAGCTCTCAAAAATGGACTGAAACGTATCTAGAACAATTTACAAACAAAATAAAAAAACACAAACAAAAGAACAAATTTGCAACATGTGCAAAATTAAGCCGAAAACACGTTTTTGTTAAGTTTCCTTAGCAGTTTCTCTTTTCGCTGAATTCTCTCTGTGAACTGAAAACAAAAGTTAACTGCGGTCCGGGCAGCTGCAGCAGCGCCTGTTGTCTGCAGTCTGTCCTTGTTCAGCTCTGTCATACAAAGACCACCTCTCTCTCAGCTGGCCAGAAAACTCTCCTCTCACACGAGTCTCCATTGATTGGACGAGGGGGTTTTTGGGGGAGATGACCGCGTGCGTAATTTGGGCAATTTTACTTTACAGTCACGTTATGGCTTATGTGGCTACTATGCAGGGCCGCCGCTCCCTATACGCAGGGTACGCATAGCGCGTAGGGCACCAAGCTCCTGCCCCCCCCCCCAAAAAATATAGGCTATATATTTTTTTTTTTTTTTTTTAAAGGAAAAATAGATGATCCGTGGCCCCCCATATTGAGGTTTTTTTTAAAAAAAGTTCATGATGATCATTACATTACAAAAAATAAATAAATTAGTTATGAACAGGCCCATTAAAGTTTTTTCTAAATTGTGTAACCTATCCAGGGGTGGATTACTGCACAGGCACACCGGGCACAGGCCCAGGGGCCCAAGAGCTCAGGGGGGCCCTTAGCCAGAGATACTGATAGTAACTTTTCATGTTGCATAGTCAAAGAGCTCAGTCACTGATGTCAATAACAGGGTCCAACAAGGAATAGCCTAGATATAAGTACACTCATCAGAATGTAACAACATAGAAATCATCTTGGCCCCTCAACTAGTAGGGGAGAAATACAAAGGCAAGTTAAAAACAACAGCATTACTAGCTCTGTGTAAGGGGCTCCATGAGGGGCCTTGAAGGCCCCCTCACACATACACAAATAAGCTTTCTATGTGTGAATTCTAAATTGTTCATAAAAAGTAGCTATCCACCCTTTATCTGTTGAAATGGGCCCCTCCATCATAGAACATGGATCTGCAGACCAATCTACTGTACTGTTTTTACAGTTGCAGAGTAAAGAGTGCTGCCTGTTTAAGAAAAATCTGAAAAATAATGTTCCTTCTGCATCTCAGGAGTTGATATAGCCTCTAAAATTTCCTCTCAAAGGTAAAAAAAATTGTGTTTTTTTTTTGTTGGGTGGGGGGGGGGGGGGGGTAGCCTGGTGCTACCAGACCTTCGTACTTCATTTCATTTGTACAGAAGGTCTGGCAGTGCTGTAAATGGCAAACGTTCACTCATGGAGGCGGGTGTCTGTTAAAGAGGACCTATTATGCTACTTTTCTGGTCTTAATTTCTTGTTTTACACTTCTATAGAGCAACCTGACACGAATCACATCACAAAAA
>CM049403.1:31100000-31180000 GCA_026929865.2 Hyperoplus lanceolatus | reverse complement strand
TTTGTGCGACAAGACAACTTTTTTTCCGAAAGCTATATTTCTTAAACAGTTTATTCCAGATCCAAAGTTTTTATTGCCAGGGATGCACAACATCCTGAAATATATGTACATATTTGAGTTGGAGACATAACTGTCAAGGCCTCACTTTAAAATCACTTTGAGTAAAAAGTTGCACAAATCACCCCACCTTCCCCTACAGCTCCAGAAAAAAATGAAGAGACCAGTCTGGATTTTTCTCAAATCTTCATCTCTACATAACTTATTGAAAATGCTCTTACTGACAAAAAAAAAAATGTATTGGAATTTGGTAGAAATGTTGTCAGTAGTTTATGTTATAAAACCAAAATGTTCATTCTACTCAAACATATGCCTATGAATAGTAAAACCAGAGACACTGGACATTTGGAGTGGTCTTATATTTTTCCGGAGCTGTATTAGACAGTATTGTGCCTAACTCATTTTCAATTGGCTTATTTTGGGTTGTATTAACACTGTACTTAATGCTATGTATTTTTTTTTAATGTGTCTTTTAGAGGAAGATATTAAAAATGTGCGCGAGAAGAACCATGAATATGAATCTTCCCAAGAGAGGTTGTCATCAGAGCACGTAAGGCACAAATCATCATCAGCCATTTTAAAAATCTATTTGTTTTAATCATACTGTTGTGTGTGTGTTTTTGCGTGTTTGTGTGTGTTAATGAGGTTTTGCTACATTTGATGGAGTATGTGATATCGGTAATTAACACAAACAACGTGAACTGTTAGTGAGGACTTGACAGAAATAATGCTGATGAAATGGCTGATTTCTACACTTTTGTTAAGACTTACGTACATTTGTTGACTGCATTTATCGGATATTTTAATATTTCAAAAGATTTTCTAACCTTTTGTCAACCAAAACCTCTGTTTAGACTTCGCTGTCCAAAGCCAAAGAGGAACTGGAGGGGCAGAAGAGAGAGCTGGTGCGAACGCTGGAGAGGAGATCGCTGGAAGTGGAGCATTTAAATGGTGTGAAAGGATTCATTCCTCATTATTACTGTTACTGATTACTCTGCGATTCCTGTGAACACTTGTTGTCAAAATCACTTTTGATAGAAATCTGTGAATAACTCCTCACCATTGATGCTTGTCTGTACTTTGCGTAAACTGAAAAAAATCATATGTTACTACACAACATAGGCTCTGTAAACAGGTATGTAAAAAAAAAAAAAAGTGCCCAAACTAGCTAACAACATGCCCGTTTACAGAGCCTAGGCTGTTTTTTTTTCTTGATTATTATTTTTTTTTTCAGCACACACACCGTACAGACAGGTTGTTACCTGAGGAGATATTCACAAATCTGGACAACAAGCGTTATCCAGAATCACTGACTCCACCTTTTAACTCTTTATTTCTATTTGAACACATTCACCATAACTCGTACATGGCAACTTTGTCTATCCAGATGACTTCAGGCAACTCAATGATAAGCTGGTGGAAGTCAACACCTCTAAGATGGCTCTGCAGATGAAGCTGGATGAACTTGAAACTGCTGAAGTCAACATTAAGGTCAGCCATATTGTTATTTTGTACATTGATTAAAGAACAGCTTTAGATGTGTCTCTAGGATGAGTGACTTTTTTAAACAGCTATAACCTTGTATTATACTTTTTAGTGTTGTCAAGATCATACCAAAATGTTTGTTTGATACTGATACCAACCGGTTTGTAGTGTTCTCTCTTCTGATTGGATATCAGGTTGTGGAATACCCGAAAAGTTTATTTGCCAATTACATGCAGAGCGGGTGACTGTGAGACCTGTGTTATGAAGCGCGCAACAACAAAAATAAAATGGAAAAAGGCAAATTTACCTTGTTTAAAGTTTCAATAAGTAAGTGGAGAGAAAAAAACTTTATTGTTTTGTTTGCCACCACAGTACAAGGAGCGGCGTATGGAGCAGGAGAAGGAGCTGCTGAACGGACAGACATCCTGGCTGAACGAGGAACTGAAGGCCAAGAGTGAAGAGCTGCTCTCTCTGTCCAGGCAGAAAGGAAACCAAATACTGGAGCTCAAATGCAACCTGGACGACAAGGAAGATGAGGCATGTCTTATTTATTTATACATTAAAGACCTATTTCACCGGTGGGAATATGAAGGTGTATTGAACTCTGAGATCCTATGAAGTATAAATGTGCAAACATTTTAGAAATCGGTTCATCCTAGCCTGAGAAAAGGCAGAAAGAGTGTTTTATGTTCTCACTGTCTAACCCTTAATTTTACCATGTGTGACATCACACATTTCATTTGTTAATTTAGTATTTAATCTTATTTTATTCTTGCTCTTTTTGTTTGTATTTTATAATACTTTATTTAAATTAATAAATGTTTCTCCTATTTTATTTGAGAAAACTCAGTGTCTTTCGAGTGAAAATAAAGGTTATTGATTGATTGATTAGTTAATGAAATGCTTTTTGCCTGTGATTTCCAGTTAAACAGACTCCAAGAACAAGCGGGCAGTTTAAAATCATCCAATGAAAACCTTCAGAAACAGAATGAGGACATGATCAGTAAACTGAAAGAGGTACGTGTGGGCTGTGTGGGGTATTTGTTAAGGGTAGTGGGACTGATCACCTTTTAGTATCAGCATCTGGTCCAAGATGGCTGCAATCCAATCATCCAAATTCCATTTTCCTTTTTGATGATATTAATTTCATGTTTCATGTATTCTATTCTATACATTGAAAATCATTTTTTGGTCTAAACAATGTCAAACCTGTAGAGTATGCCATGTTTGTTGTGTGTTTTTTTTTTTTGTCTTTTGTTTGTGTATTTGCTTTTCAAGTTGTGTGTTTATGTTGTCATATTTATGTTGTAAAAGGAAAAATTCCATAAATAGTATTCAAAAAATAATGAGATAAATCATTACATTTAAAGACCATAGCAACTTTATATAGCAAATGTTTACTCATTGCAGGCAAAGGAGCAACAGACCACCATGGAGGAAAAGTTCAGGAATGAGCTGAATGCCAACATCAAGCTTTCCAATCTTTACAAGGTGTGTATTTGTGGGAGAGTTTTTTTCTTTCTTTTTTAAGATAATTTTTTTGTCATTTTCAAGCTTTATTGGATAGTAAAGAGTTGAAATGGGGAGACGGAGAGAGAGAGGTGGAAAATGATTGAAGGAATCTAACGCATACAAATACAGTACTTAAGATATATTAAATGCATCATAAACAAATGCTGCGTATTGCTTTCATTTCTGAGTCAAATGACTCTGTATGTTAAGTTTTATTTGGCATTATATGGCCCAACACCACATACTGTATCTAAAAGCTTCGGCTTCCTTATAATTATTGTTGTCATGTTATTATGTGTATTTGTATGATGTGTCACACTTGCTTTTTTATTTACATTTTTTGTTCGAAGTATAGACTGAATGAATGAAATGAGAGGCTGAAACTAGCTCTTGTTGTTGTGGTGTGTTCACGTTGGCTTTGATTGCCTAGAAAAGCTCTTTATAAATCAAATCCATTATTATTATATGGCCCAATAGACTGTATCTAAAGGCCGACACTAGCCCTGCTGTTGTTGTGATGTGTTCACAGGGAGCAGCAGCTGATTCTGAGGCAAAGAGTGAAGAGCTGAGCCAAGCTGTGGAGGAGCTTCACAAGCTGCTGAAGGACGCTGGAGAAGGTGAGAGCCCATCACAGCTAACAAGACCATTATTTACTACTTTATTTATTACTAGAAGAAGACAATCTGAATATGCTTAATTAAGGCTTTGAAATATGAACAAAAAAAAAATGTTTTGATCAATATCGATATTTAACACAATATATAATTCCTGAAGCTTGAAGTTAAGTTAAGTTAAGTTTAGTTAGTTAAGTTAATTAAATTTCTCAATTGTACACAGGGCACATTGAAATGTGTCTTTTTTACATATCCTCTCTCAGATTTTCCACTTCAGAGGGCTTCAGAGCGCAGGGTCATCCATACTACAGCGTCCCTTACAACTTATTGAAAATGTTACTGAAATCAAAAACCCTGATTTTTTTTTTTCTGTTTACTCCTTCACAGCGAACAAAGCCCTTGAGGAGAAGCTTTCTGAGATGAACGGAGCCACAGACCGGAGCGTTGCCGAGCAACAGGAGAGGATCACGGCTCTGGAGAAAGAGTTGGACAACGCCAACGAGTTACTGACCAGCTCCAAACTCAGAGGTCTGTCGACGCAATGCTTCTGTCCTTTTTATATTCTATAATTAGTTAATTAATTAATTAATTAATAAATATTGATTTAATAATTGTTGACATTTTGAATCAAGCCGATGCAAAATAACGCCCTCAAAACATCAAGCCTTTTGTGAATGTGTTATGTATTTTCTGTATATTTGTGTAAAAGACCTACTTCACCGGTGGAAATATGAAGGTGTATTGAACTCTGAGATCCTATTTAGTATAAATGTGCAAAATGCACATTCACTATATTATAATAGCGATTTTATAATGATAGAATGCCGGTTCCGTATGGGTGAATTATTCATTTTAAGGATACTTTTACAACATGTACAGTTGTTTATCCTTCTAATACTCTCTTGTGTTCTACTCTTTGGTCTGTCCAGGCCCCGTCAGCTCAACGTCTGTCCTCAACGAGGAGCAACTGACGACCATGTCTCCAACCGCTGCTGCCGTGTCCAAGATAAAACCCGGCATGAAGCTGACAGAGGTACAAAACTGCGTTCCAGTTCACATACTTTTTCTTTTTACTACACTACATACTAAAGCACAGAAGAGTATTAGGGCCACAGGAGAGAAACAAAAATCAGATAAAGAGGATTTAAATTAAAAAAAATTCTATTGGAGTTAGTGGGGCATCTAGGTATTTTTTGGCATTCTGCAATTGACATGCATGTATTGGGTCATCCTAAATCTTTTTTTGGCATACTAAATAGTATGGTTATGGGAATGCTGGGACTGTCTTCTCTATTGGAAATTGGAAATTTTAAAAAGTATAACATGTGACGTGTGTTTTTCAGTTGTACACGGCGTACGTTGAGAGCCAGGAGCAGCTTCAGTTGGAGCGTCTTGAGAACAAGCGAGTGAACAAATACCTGGATGACATCGTGCAGGAGGTGGAAGCTAAAGCCCCGATCCTCAAACGGCAGAGAGACGAACACGAGCGCATGCAGAAGTCAGTGGCCAGCCTGTCTGCCAAGCTGGAGCAGGCTGTTAAGGTGGGTGTGATGTATTGTCGTGTGTGTGTGGTGCTGTTAAGGTGTTTTGTGCTGTCAAGCTGTCTGTTTTTTTCTTTTTAGGGAACATAAACGCACAACTGAAAAAAAAAACAAAGATAAAATAAAAATAAATAAGTAACATGGCCTACTCCACTTCTGTCTGTTTTCAATGGAAAGGAATTTTTGGTTCTATTTTTAATTTCTAGTTTTGTTAGGCATTAGATTCAATTGTAGGGCTGTCAATTGATTAAAATATTAAATTTGTCATTAACCATATTTTTTATCCGTTCTACATGTACTTTATATCAATATTCAGAAAAGTTCTATCTTTAATGACCTGTAAAAAAAATTTGTTTCATATGTGTGTTGTGCGTGTTGCTTCAGGAGGTGCACCGCCTGCAGAAAGACACTGATGAAGCAAACAAGCGCTCCTCTGTTCTGGAACGAGACACCCAGAGGAACGAACTGCAGCTAGCAGACATGGGTCAGCAGGTGGGTTCTCACTTCAGCTGTAACGATATGTGTATCCAACCGAGAATCGCGATACACAGAGCCACAAACCCCCGGTGTGAGAAGGCTGAATCGCATTTTTTTATTATTATTAATAATAATTTATTTAATTTTTTATTATTTATTTCTAAGCTTAAGTTTTGAATAACAGGTTTGGTGAAGAAAGCTGTAGCTGTTAAGTGTTTATTTGTTTTCCACTTGGTTTTTGGTTTACGGCAAAGTTCAATATGTTTTATTTTGTTACAGAGAACAGGGAAATGTTATATCTTTGTTTATTTATACATTTTGCTTATATTGTTCTTTGTGTTCAGGTTACATTAAGTTAAACTGTTATTTTAAATCTTCACAAATAAATCGTGGAATTGTGTGTATTTTTTTTTTCAGAACATGGTGTCAAACTTCTCCACATTCTAACTCTCCCATTTGTTCTTACCTGTCAGGTGCGTGTGCTGTTGGTGGAGCTGGAAGAGGCTCGCGGTAACCATGTGATGCACGAGGAGGAAGTGAGTTCATCAGCCGACGTCAGCAGCACCGGTGATGTCATCAGTGCGCACCTGGTGACGTTCCGCGGAGTCGAAGAACTACAGAAGCAGAACCAGCGGCTGTTGGTCGCGCTCAGAGAACTCAGTGACGAACAAGAGAGGGAGGAGCTTGAGGCCACGGGCAACAAGTAAGTCTGAATGAATGAAGGTTAGATTTCAAACATGTAAAAACGAATGCTAGAAAAAGAAATCAACAAATAAAAAATATTGGCTGTGTTGGAAACGGCCTACTAACATCCTCCCTCCTACATACTCAACATGTTAAATACTACATACTGTCTACTTAGTGGACTTACTTGCAGTGCTCGCGGGTTCAAATCTGACCCGTGGACGTTTACTTTACTCTCCATTTCAATTCTGTACTGTCAATTAAAGCTTGAAAAATGCCGAAAAAAGTCAGTGAGGCTAACGCATATGACCTGTTTCAGGCGTGGGGAGCTTGAGGACAGTCTGGAGAAAGCCCAGGCCGAGCTGGAGTCTTTGAGGGAGCAGAGGAACCAACAGGTCAAAATGGCCGAGTCCATCGTCAGGCAGCGCGACATGTACCGTCTGCTACTGGCCCAGGCCACCGGGGTCAGCTTCCCTCAGCAAGGTAACAACTGGGCGAGTGTGGTTAAGTGGGTAGGGCGGTCGACCCTCAACTACAGGGTTGGTGGCTCGATCCCCCCTCCGCCCGCCACATGTCCATGTGTCCCTGAGCAAGACACTGAACCCTAAAGTGCTTCGATAGTTAGCCTGCTATCTGTGTTTGAATGTGTGTGGGTACATGGTAACGTGGGAATGGGAACAGGTCTCCCTTTTTAAAAAGAGACTCCGATCTCAATGGGATTTACCTGTATAAATAAAGAAAAAACACAAACACTCAAGTGATGACACAGTACGATTCATGTTGCGATTCATTGGTGAAATAATCGAACCATATCGATGTAAATATTGATGCATATCGATGTCTTTATTATACACTTATATAAATACAATATACTAAACTTGTGAGTGTTTGTCTCTTAAAGGTCCACCACCAGAGGAATTCACCCTGACCTCGACCCCTCGCCGCTCGCCTACTGCCGCCAACACCAGCCAGGGAACACCCACTGCTCTGGTCTCTATGGCAACAGAGTCTACGGAAGCTCTGGAGGCCAAGGCCGCTTTGAGACAGGTAAGGGCTAAACATTATTTTTTTTTTTGGCGACATTTTAAGCTGTGGCATATGACTGACGCCCTCTGTGTTTGCTCTTGCATTTGTTTCTGCAGCGCTGACACTCGCACTCCGTTACTCACTCACTCACTCACTCACTCACTCACTCACTCACTCACTCACTCACTCACTCACTCACTCACTCACTCACTCACTCACTCACTCACTCACTCACTCACTCACTCACACACACCCACCCTCACTCACTCACTAATTCACTCACTCAATGCACATGGATACTGCAGACTAGTTTTTCTCAACTTTAAATAGTTTGTCACACTTGATGAGAAATAAATTCATGAATGTGTTTCCCCAAACCACATTGAAATAATTTTCAAAACTTTATTAACAAAAACGATGGTTTTCGTATTGATTTTTTTTTCCTCATGTTCAATGCTTTTTTTATGCGTACACATGTCCTGCACACCCCTAGTTGATATAATATAGTTGATATAATACAAATATCTTCATTGCATGTGCAGTTGCAGGAAGTGTTCTCGACCTATAAGAAGGAGCGCGTGGAGAGTGACAAGGCTGTTACCGGGCAGAATGAGAAACTCCAGGATCAAATCTCTGACCTTCACTCACAGAATGCCAAAGTGTCAACACAGCTGGAGTTCGCCTCTAAAAGGTACGTTTAATTTTTTTTCAAACAGAACTGTGTTGATTTGTTTTAAAAAGGAACCAATGTTCTGATTATCATGGTGCACAGCCACCCCAGACGGTCGGCAGGGAATATGTCTAAATGCATGTACGTCATTATTTTGACAGTATGATTAGGATAGGTCAGAAAAGATGAAAAAGGTGCTCTTTTAAAAATCATGAACAGAACTTTTTTGAGAAAGTAACTACTATTCTGATTATTAATTGGATAGTTCAAAATGTTGCCCATTTTTATATTTAAAATGCACGCACAGTTACAGGAATAGTTTTTGTTGCCTTTTTTTTGAGAGAGGCAAAAAGCTACACATTTTGAACTATTCCTCTAAGTAAAACGACACCTTGCCATTGCTTCTTCTGGTCTACTGGAGTAGGCTTGTTGTCAAAATATTTTGTACTATGGCTGACCCTGCGCTCTGACCCCCTCCGAAGTGTGGTAACTTTAAAAGGGGGATATGCAACAAAAGACGAATTTCAATGTGCCTTGTGTAAATTGACTAATAAAGATAACTTAACTTTATGAATCTCTCAGGTATGAGATGCTGCAGGATAACGTTGAGGGCTACAGGAAGGAGATCTCTTCGCTCAGAGAGAAGGAACAGAAGATGGCGGCCTCCACACAGAAGCATGAACAGACCATACACACGCTGAACGAGGATCTCAGAGCCGCCAAAGAGAAACTGTCCATGGCCGAGGTCTGTATTCATGTTCAAGAAAATTTTACTTTTTCACAGTGACGTTTGTGCCCGAGTTTGTCCCTTTATTCCAAATCGCATACTCTTTCTTTTTTCTATTCTACATACTACATCTGACCATAAAGATAACCGAGTTAGGATGCAGTAGGCTTACACTTGGGACATAATTTTACTTAGGTATGTCATCATAACGTTGCGCCTTGAGCTTGCCTCTTGCTTTTATATCGGTCGCATTCCCGGGTGTTTTCATACGGAGCAATTTAGGGTTCAGTGTCTTGCTCAGGGACACTTTGACATGTGGTGGGGAGACGGGAGATCGAACCACCGACCCTTTAGTTGAGGCTCGACCGCCCCCTACCCAATTCGCCACAGTCTGACATATATTGAGTTGCTGCCATGTAATTGGCTGATTAGCTATTTGTTTTTACAAGCAATTGAAGAGGTGTACCTAATAAAGTGGCCGGTGAGTGTATATAGGATGTCTAGACCCATCTTTTCCTTGTTTCCTTCCCTCTCAGGGCCGAGCGGAGAGCCTGCGTGAGGAGAACAACATGCTGAAGCTGGTGGAGTCCAGACTGACGCAGGAGAAGGAGAACACCCAGGGTCAACAGCACACACAGAACCTGCTGCTCTCCAACCTACACACCATCCAGGTAACACTCACTGTTAACCCTCTATTACATGAGTTATTAGTAGGGATGCACCTAAATGAACCCTGCCTTCCCAATCACATACTCTTTTCTTTTTACTACACTACATACTAAAGTACAGAAGAGGGCCACAGGAGATAAACAAAATCAGATAAGGGAGTTTTTCATTATGTTGAAAAATGTCAAGAATAAAGACGAATACTCCAAAATGCTATTGGAGTTAGTGGGGCATTTACGTATTTTCAGCATACTTCAATTGACATGCATGTTTTGGGAAATCCTTAATATTTTTTTTTTTGCCATACTAAATAGTAGGGAAGTATGGGGATTTGAACGCAGAGGAAAAGCCTTGGCCGAAACCGAAAACCAAAATCGGGTTTTGCAGTTTTGTTTATTTATTTTGCCAATTCGTTCAACATTGCATAAATTAAACTCCCGTATGTTTTCCTCAAACATAGCCTACAAAATAACTAAATAACTAAAAAGCCACCCTAATTAAACAAAGAAAGAGTAAAACCTTCAAATCTAAGAGTAAAATTAACATTTTACTAGGAATGTGATTGTGAACCACTCATTGATTTGTACCTTGACTTATATGAGGATGAATCTACAAAAAGATCCACACACACACACACACACACACACACACACACACACAGACACACACACACACACAGACACACACAGACACAGACACAGAGAGAGCCAGGGTCAAAGTGATAACACCTGCTCTCCTCTAGGCCACTCTAGAGCGCTCAGAGACGGACACTCGACAGCGTCTGAACGAGCAGTTGGAGAAACAGGAGAGAGAGATGTCACAGCTTCAGAAACGACTGGAGAACGAAGTGGAGCAACGCCACATGCTCACCAGAAACCAGGAGGTAAGTCAGGAAACTTTATTAATGAAAACTGGCATGTTTTGCTTTATTAGACAGATTTGTAGAGACAGAGGTGAAATGGGGCAAAGAAGGGAAGACATGCAGAGAACTCACTCGGGCAGGGATAATTGTCTTTTTAAGAACAACCTAACCTCTTCTTCCATACTAGTAAATAAATTAAAAAAAAGTCAAATACATTAAGATGTTTTTAAGACTAAAACCTTGTTGGTTTCCCTCATTTACAGTGACGACAAGCGTAGACAATAAACACAATCACTAGGATAACATATAATGAACAGAGAAAACAGAAATAAAATCGGATAAAAATGTATATATAATAATTTAAATAACTTTATAATAACTTGCCTTAAATACCTTGCTCACCAACCATACTTTTCGTGTGTCCTTGCATTTTTATTGATACCATTATCGAGACTCCTTAACAATCCAAGTTTTAATTGATACTTTATTGATACTCAACTATAATAAGGTGGTTAGAGGCAACAATACTTATTTTTAGATAGTTCATTTTGGGATTTTTTTTTTTCACAGATCCAGTTGATGGAGGCCAAGAGGCAGCTGGAGACACAGATTTCTCTGCAGCAGAAAACGAAGGAGCATTTGAATTCTGCAGAGCTGGAACTCAACACACTCAGAATGCAGCAAGGCAGCGGAGATTCACGTCACAGCCTCGGCTCCCCATCCACTCCCATTCTAAGAGGTAAACACTCACTCACTCACTCACTCACTCACTCACTCACTCACTCACTCACTCACTCACTCACTCACTCACTCACTCACTCACTCACTCACTCACTCACACTCTTTCTCACTCAGTCACACACTCACACTCACACTCACTCTCTCTCTCTCACGGACTCATTCACACACACACTCTCCGACTCACTCTCCTGACTTACTCACTCACTCACTCACTCACTCACTCACTCACTCACTCACTCACTCACTCACTCACTCACTCACTCACTCACACACTCACTTACACTAGTATAAATTAAAATTCCAATATGTACGTTTAGGTGTTCATTTGACTAATCTGTTTGAGTCTATATTTCCATTTTTCTCCTAAACCACAATCTTTAACGGCCATTATCTCAACATACTCTTAACCAAAAATCTGTTATATTTTTTCCCCCACTTCCTCCAGGCCTCCATGGTTCGGATGTGGACCGAGAGGACCTGCAAGGCCGCCTGCGTGTGGCTGAAACACGGGCAGAGGAGCTGGGTGAGAGCCTCCGAGCAGCCACCGCCAGCATGGAGCAATACAGAGCCATGGCCCAAAGCTTAGAGGAGTCACTGGACAAAGAGAAACAGGTGAAAAACAAAATGAAATCGGGGTGCTTCGGTGGCGTAGTGGATAGAGCGCATACAATATGGGCTCTGGCCTTCGTTGCAGTGGTCGCAGGTTCAAATCTGAACCGTGGACCTTTACTGCAGGTCATCCCCCCTCTCTATCTGTCTCCCCATTTTAACTCTGTGCTATCCAATTTAAAAAAAGCTTATTATTCTTTTAATTTAGTCAATATACAAAAGTCCTGTTTTTTGGTCTTTTTTTTTTTTAGACCAACATTTCTTTCCTTCTGAAGCCTCGGCATTTAAAAAGAAAAAAGTTATGTTCAGCTCTACGTCTTGTTTATGTATGGTAAGTCTTCTTTTGCTTGCTGTTTTAACACTCCCCCCACACACACACACACACGTCTTCTTCCAGGTAACGGACGAGGCACGCTCCTCCATCGAGGCTCGTATGAAGGAGGCTGAGAAGCAGCGTCGCTGTCTGGAGGAAAAGCTCAGAGAGGCAGAAAGACACAAACTAGAGTCAGAGGAGCAGAAGAAGAGAGACATGGCCTCACTGGAGGAACAGGTGGGTTACAATATCACAATATTAAAGGTGCTACGAGGAACTTTTTTATATTTCTGAAACAGTCTTATTTTTGCTCTGATGATCATGAATGACATATTACAGCAAACAATACCATCAGTGCAAAGAATGCTGTTTTTATATAGTTTTGTGTTAAATATTGATTGATTGATTGATTGATTGATTATTTTTATTTCAGACTTATCAATTAACAATCAGACATATCAACAATACAAAATGAAAAGCACGGAAACACAATAAAAAAAAACATACAGTAAGGTACATGAAAAATGGGAAAAATTTTTTTTAAAAAATTACACTGATTACAGTAAAGGAAAATTTTGTGTGTGTGTTTTGCTTATTTGTGTGTGTGTGTTTTTGTTTATTTGTGTCCGTCTGTCTGTCAGCTGGAGGGTCTGAGGAGAAGCCTGAGCAGTTCCCATGTCGACCACCAGGCCGCGCTGCAGCGTGTGGCCGTGGCTGAATCACAGCAGCAGCAAGCTCTGCAGGACAGCCAGGAGCAGGTAAACAGCATGAGCAGATGTTTTGTTTTTAAATACTTGATTTTACTGTGTTAAAAATTCCTTGCTCTGATTTTTATTATTTTAACATGCAAAGATAATCTCAAAAGAAATCTATGATTACTGAATTTTAACTGTTTTAGCTGAATTCATTGTTCATTTAGTATTTCATCTTATTTTATTATTGCTCTTTTTTTTGTATTTTATACACTTTATTTAAATTAATATATATATTAATTTTTATCCTATTTTATTTCTTTCCTCTGCTCATTGTTATCCTTATTATTGTTTGTTGTGTATGCTCTTCGTCACTGTAAACAAGGGAAACCTCAGTGTCTTTCCAGTGAAAATAAAGGTTATTGATTTATTAATTGATTGATTGATTGAAATATATTTCCCTTTGCTAGGCTAAGCTAGCAGCAGAAGCTCAGGATAAGTATGAGCGTGAGATGATGCTCCATGCGGCGGACGTGGAGGCTCTTCAGGCGGCTAAGCTCCAGGCGCTACAGGCCGCCGGGCTGAAACACCAGCTGGAGGAGAGAGCTCAGAGGGCGGGCGCACAGCTGCTGGAGGCCAGGGTGTCCTGGGAGGAGCAGGAGAAGATACTCAAGGTGGGTTGGATATTTAATTTCAGTAGCTACAGCGTAGAAGGAATGTCTCTTGGACAGTGTTAACAAAAACTGAACATTGTGAAGTTAAAGAGCACCTATTATTATGCTTTGTCGTCTTTTCTGATCTATAAATGCTGTTATAATGCTAAATGATACCAAATTGTCAGATAATGACGTACATGCATTTTAGACGTATTCCCTGCTTACTTTTTCTGCTTATTTTCCTGGATCGCGTGACGTTGAACACAGGTTTTCCTCCATTGAAACTGCACTTTTTTGATATAAATTTTAAAAAATATATTGGTTTTAATCTGAAATTTCGTTTTTGTTCATATTCCAGGAGGAGATGTCTAAGATGGAGACGCGTTATAACGAGGTGCAGACACAGAATGATCTGCTTCACCAGCAGGTCGAGAGTCTGAGCACCAAGATGTCTGAGAACCTGCAGCGCGCCGCCAACGCAAGTCCCATGAACATCTCCCTCACTGAGGAGGGCAAGTCTCAAGACCAGGTCCTCGAGATCCTCAGGTAATGTCTATCTCAAATTATTATTGATTTTCTTATGTATTTTTTTAAAGGTGATCCGAGGAACTTTTAGTTTGTGTTAATTCTTGCACCCCCTTTGGACTGAAGCGGTAGTGTTTTTTCCTACGCCAGCTGTTGTACCTGGGTGAGCTTATACCCATGACAAAGGCATTAAGAAAAACTATATAAAAATAGTGTTCTTTGCACTTCTCGTTTGCTATTATGTGTATTTTATGATCATCAAAGGAAAAATTTGACTGTTTCAGAAATATTTCAAAAGTTCCTTGTCGAACATTTTTGGGGGGTTGTGCACCTTAATGTTTATCCTATTTTATTTCTGTTTTCCTTATATGTTATCCTTGTGATTGTGTTTATTGTGTATGCTCGTCGTCACTGTAAATGAGGGGAAAAAACCTCAGTGTCTTTCCAGTGAAAATAAAGCTTATTGTATTGTATTGTGTATATCCCTTATATTGTCTGTGTCCAGGTTTGTGCGTCGGGAGAAGGAGATAGCTGAGTCTCGTTATGAGATGGCTCAGGGAGAGAGTCTGCGTCACCGTCTGAGAGTGGAACATCTGGAGAGAGAGCTGAAGGAACTGCAGGACAGTCTGAGCGCAGCCAAGGAGAGGATGCAGGTGGATGTCTATCTATCTATCTATCTATCTATCTATCTATCTATCTATCTATCTATCTATCTATCTATCTATCTATCTATCTATCTATCTATCTATCAATCAATCAATCAAGGAGAGGATGCAGGTCTGTGTTTACATATCACATTCTTAATTTTCACGTTTCTTTTTATTTTTTATTTATTTTTTAACCTTTTATTTATTCGGGTAAATCCCATTGAAACACACTCTAAGTGGGACAGACCGATTCAGCAGACAGGACAGGCTTTTATCATCTCTCAAAAGTTTGTGCTAATTTTGATTGGAAATTAATGAATGTGTCTCCAAAACACATCAAAAACCCTCTAAAAAAAATTGGTTTTAAATTTCATGATTTTTCCTAAACGTTTGTGGTTAACTAATCTTGTACATTGTGAAATACACTAAGAAGACAAACATACAAACGTGTCTCACTCCCTTTACTGTCCACTCAAACGAAGGGATCAACTACATGATCAAAAGTCCATTGTAATGTTTCCTAGGTAACAGCTAAGACCTTGGCTCAGCACGATGAGCTCATGAAGAAGACTCAGACCATGAGCATCTTGATGGAAACCAACAAGATGCTGCGAGAGGAGAAAGACAAGGGGGACCAGGAGCTACAGCTAACACAGGCTAAGGTATATAACTGCATTACAAGCTCTTACACTATACAAGTACACACACACACACACACACACACACACACACATTCACTGATATATACTAAATGTGATTTGGTCCAACAAGTGTTCTCTAGAATTGCTGATTCCGCATTTTAAGCTACTTTTAAATAAGGTTATGTAAATTGAGTAAAATCATGTTGAAAAGTTTTGAAAATTAATTTGGAAAAATGTTTGGGAAGTTGAACCCTGCTTGAGTAAACCTCCTTATCCAGAAGATAACATCTCAACATCTGTCTGTCTGTCTGTGTCTAGATTCAAAGACTAGAGTCGGACATCCTGCCGCTGCAACAGGCGAACTCTGAGCTGAGTGAGAAGAGCGGAATGCTTCAGGCCGAGAAGAAAATCCTGGAGGGAGAGATCAAGCGCTGGCAAGCTCGCACACAGGTCTGTGGAGGGACTAGAGAAAACAACAATGCCTTTTTAAGAAGGGCTGAAAAGTACATTATTACTTAAAAGTAGATTGTTTCGCTTTGATATCGTGTTCAATCATTTTCAGTTTTTGGCCGAAACAGTTAAAAGGCCGAAAAAAAATTACAGACAATTGACGAATTAAATGACAATAAGGAAATATATTTTTTAAAAGAGCTGCACGCTTGTAAACAAGTAAATGGCAGTAAAGAGAGTAAAACTGCAAAAAATCCTCTTTCGGTTTTGGCCTTTCAGCGAACTGTTCAATTTTTTTCCGCTTTCGGTTTCAGACAACAATTTTCATTTCGGTACATACCTAGATTAAACTTTTATTTATTTATTTTTTAAAGTACTGTTGGTTGAATACTTTAATTTAGCTTGTATTAAGAAAATGTTTTTATTTGTTAATTCATTAAACACCCCCAACTCACTATCCTTTCCCCTCTTTTTGTTCTTGTAGCATTTGGTGAGCCAGCAGAAGGATTCTGACCCAGAAGAGTACAAGCGTCTGCACTCTGAGAAGGAGGGACATCTGAAACGCATCCAGCAGCTCTCTGAGGAGGGCTCTAGGTTCAAAGCAGAGACCGCCAGGTGAGGACGACATAAATTACATCACTGTTGACAGTTAATTGAACAGTATTTACCTGTTCCCTCCCAGCCCCAACCACATGTTTGTTTAGGTCATATCTCCAGAGGAAAAAAACGGTTCAGTTTTTACACTCATCACAAACTTTTAGTCTTACAATGTTTTTTTTTAAGTTATTTTTTAAGCTTTTGAAAAAAAAGATATTAAGAGTTTTGGAGAGGCGAGTTGAAATGGCATAGAGTGGAGGACATGTAGAGAACTGGCCCGGGTTGGATTCGAACCCGGGTCTGTTGCGAGACATAAGCCTCTAGAGGGGGAAGCTCTAACCACTGTGCCACGAGCGCCAACTTCTTACAAACTTTTACTTTTCTCTCTTTAGGGCCAATAATCTAACCACAACCCTTCAAGGCCAGATCCTGACCCTGCGTGAGACGATGGGGCGGGTCACCGAGGAGAGGAACGCGCTGAAGAGGGAGGGGGAGGCCAAGAGCCACGAGCTGCAGGAGAAGATCCGGACCATCACGCAGGTCAAGAAGATCGGCCGCCGCTACAAGACCCAGTACGATGAACTCAAGGTGGACCATGACAAGGTGTGTGTGTGTGTGTGTGTGTGTGTGTGTGTGTGTGTGTGTGTGTGTGTGTGTGTGTGTGTGTGTGTGTGTGTGTGTGTGTGTGTGTGTGTGTGTGTGTGTGTGTGTGTGTGTGTGTGTGTGTGTGTGTGAGAGTGAGAATCAAATCAGTTTTATTTGTGTAGCCCACTATCACAAATAGACAGTCGCCTCAGTGGGCTTTACATTCCATACAGTATGACACCCTCTGCCCTTAGACCCTTAGCTCGGTTGAGAAAAAACTCCCAGTAAAAACCCTTTATCGGGATTAGAAAATTGAGAAATCTCAGGGAGAGTTGACAGTAAGGTGTGTGTGTGTGTGTGAGAGACAGAGTAAGGGATCCCTCTCCCAGGACAGACATGCTGCAATAGATGTCATGAGTAGAGAAAATCAGAAAGGAGTCGAATCATTGATTTCAATTTAAACTCGCAGGAGATAGGAATCATTCGAACAGCTGTGTATAGCCACTGTGTTTGTGCTGGTGTGAGCTTTTTACTTAATCTTTTATATCTTTCCTCCAGATGGTGTCTGATGCGGCAGCGGGCCCGTCCCAGGACGAGGAGGCGCGGCAGGCTTCAGTTCAGGAGCTGCAGACCCTCCGAGACTCTATGAACCAATCAGAGGCCAAGACCAAAGAACTGGAAGCACAGCTGGAGAACGCAAACAAGGTTAATATCACAACAAGTCACACACATATTAGTCATCCTTTTACACAACCATTCCTGCATATAGACAATAGCAGATCAGTGTGTGTGCATTTACTAAGGCTGTAACGATCGCAACGAAATCGCAATACACGGAGCCGAGAACCTGTATCACGTTTTATTTTTTTTTGGTTTACAGCACAGTTATTTTTAGTTTTCAACAGTAATATTTTGTTACAGAGAAGAGAGACATGTTATATCTTATTTATTTATTAATTTTGCTTATATTGTTCTTTGTGTTCAAATCTGTTCAAGTTATTGTCATTAAATGTTACATTAAGTCAAATTCTATTATAAATGTTATTTAAATAAAATTATTTTCAAATTTAAAAAAAATTGTTGTAGGTATCGAATCGTGGGTCAAACATTTTACAATTATGTCTTTAAAATTAACGTAAACATGTTTTTGAAAAAGGCTGTATATAGATAATGCTAAGGTTGTTTTTTCTACATATATTCATTTATTAATATGTCTCCTTGGCTACAGCTGGTTACAGAGCGAGAGACTGAAATGCGTAACGCCCATGAACAAGTCACCAAACTGCAGGCAGAGCTGACGAAGCAAGAAGAGACGCTGAAAAAACAAATGGCCGACAAGACCAGAAAGGCCATTGTTTATGCAAGACAGAAGATCAACGAACTCACTCGTAAGGCAGAATGTCTATCTATCTATCTATCTATCTATCTATCTATCTATCTATCTATCTATCTATCTATCTATCTATCTATCTATCTATCTATCTATCTATCTATCTATCTATAGTCTTACATTTATATTATATACATCTATTATATACAGCTCCGGGGAAAAAAATAAGAGACCACTCCAAATGTTCAGTGTCTCTCGACAAATTCCAATACATTTTATGTCACTAAGAGCATTTTCAATAAGGTATGTAGAGACGAAGATTTGAGAAAAATCCAAACTTGTCTCTTCATTTTTTTTCCGGAGTTGTATAAATATATGAAAGGTGAAATATAATGAATCTACAAAATGTAAAAAAAAAAAAAACTTTTTGAATCAAATTACATAGAAAGAAAAATGTACTTTTCCATGATATTCTTATTGTTTGAGCTGCACCTGTCTGTGTGTGCATCCAAATGATGATTTCTTTCACCAGGCACCAACGACCAGCTGACGAAGGACAACGAAGAGCTGCAGCAGCAGCGCGAGGAGCTGGAGGTGCGAGTGAGCGCGTTGAAGTCTCAGTACGAGGGTCGGTTCAGCCGGCAGGAGCGAGAGCTGAGAGACCTGAGGGGGCGAGAGGAGAGGCAGGAGCAGAGGGACGAGCCCCAGGAGCCCGGGCCCAGCAAGGTGAGGGTTTAAGTCTGTTAAAAAAGCTATAGTGTGTAACTTCTAAGGCTGTAACGATACAAAAACTCATGATTCAATTTGTAGCCCGGGCCCAGCAAGGTAGGTAGGGAGGGGGGAGGGAGAGGGGGTTTAAGACTGTTAAAGCTATAGTACGTAACCCAGCAAGGTGAGGGGGAGGGGATGGGGTTTAAGACTGTTAAAGCTATAGTGTGTAACTTCTAAGGCCACCAGCAAGGTAGAGGAGAGGAGGGAGGGGTTTAAGACTGTTAAACTATAGTGCGTAACTTCTGTCGCCCCCCATGAGGAATTCGGAGTAATAACAATAACACTGTTGATTCAAGATTCAACGGAACAGTGCAAATCCTAGGAAGTGTAGGGGAGGGTTCAAGTCTCTTAAAGCTATAGTGCATAACTTCTGATGCCCCCCAGCAAGGTAGATTCAAGATTCAAACATTCAAATTCTTTATTGTCATACGCACAATAAGAACATGTTCTCAGTCAGAAAGTATAGGGGAGTGTTAAATACTGTTAAAAGCTAAAGTGTGTAACTTATGTTGCCCCCCAGCAAGGTAGATTCAAATATTCAAATTCTATATTGCAAGGTAGGGGAGGGTTCAAGTCTGTTTTTAAAGCTATAGTGTGTAACTTCTAAGGCTGTAACGATACAAAAACTCATGATTCAATCAGCCCGGGCCCAGCAAGGTAGTGGGGGGGGGGGGGGGGGGGGTTTAAGACTGTTAAAGCTATAGTGTATAACTTCAATTTTTAAAACATTGCTATTGAATCGATCATGACTTCATTTGTCCTGATTTTCAGACCCAGGAGCAGCAGAGAGGCACAGAGCAGAGACAAATCAGTCTGAAGACAACCCCAGCTGCAGACAGGGGCAGGTAAGACACACCAACACTAAGACTGCTCATTGGTTTATATCGAGTATGTAGGAGGGAGGACGTTAATAGGCCGTTTCCAACACACCCTCTCCCTGCGTTCCGATATCACATACTCTTTCTATTCTACATACTACATACTACATCCGACGATAAAAAGTCTTAGTTAGGATGCAGTAGGCATACTATTGGGACATACTTTTACTCTTTTATTTCATCCTAAATCTGGCCACTTGAATCGGGCGGGGGGATCTTAAATATTTTTTCTACCATATAAATATTATGGGTATTGGAACATGCCATTTTTTCACATGTGGTTCTCTGTCTGTGTGTCAGTGCCAGTTCATCCGAGACTCCGACCGCCAACATCAAGCCGACGCCGGTTGTGGCTTCGTCCAGCAAACAGCCCGTTAACCCGGGGAACAAACCCACTCCCAGGGCCAGCATCAGGCCTATGATCACCCCGGCTACCGTCCCCACGCCAACACCCACCGCTACTGTCATGCCAACCACACAGGTGGAGACACAGGAAGGTAAAAGCTTTATTTGTTATACATTTTTTATAATTGTTTTTTATTTCTTATTTTGTTTGTGTGTTCACATTTTCAGGTGTGTGTTCATTAAAAAAATAAGTAAAGTTTTTTTTTTTTTAAATCGCGATTCAGCGAGACAGGATCGTGGCTCTGTTTAGTGCGGTTTTGATGCACATACCGTTCCATTCCGAACCTTTCCACTATCTTTTCCTATCCAGCCATGCAGTCTACTGAAGGCCCCCCCGTGGAACATGTGACTGTGTACGGCAGTGCGAGCGGCTCCGTTCGTTCGGCCAGCCCAAATGTCCAGACCACGCTAGCTAGCTCCATGCTAACCGCGCAGCAGACGCAGACACAGGCCACAGCCTTCGTCCAACCGACACAGCAACAGAGTGTGACTCATCCGGAACCAACCAATCAGGAGCCTCCGCCGCCTGTCGTCATGGAGACACCAATGAGCTCCCAGGTGGAATGGCCCTCAACTTCCTCATCTGTGTTTGGAACAGGTGAATTTTTATTTATTTAAAAAATCTGTATAATTTGTTATTTTTTGGTGCTACGAGGAACTTTTAAATATTTCTGAAACAGTCTCATTTGTCCTCTGATGATCATAAATGACATGTAACAGCAAACGAGACCATATTTTAAGGAGGTCTGTCAAACAATATATTAATTTTTTTAATAACAATAATCGCTGAATTTTAACAGTTAATCGTATCACAACAATCACATGTTTAAAAAAAATGTGTTGCATCTCTGCATGTCATTCCCCTCTCCACCCCATTTCATCACTGTCTCTCCAAGCTGTCTTAATAAAAAATAAAAATAAATTATTTAACATTACATAACGTTGGGGTGCTCTGGTGGCGTAGTGGATAGAGCCGGGCGTCTACCATATCGGCTCCGGCCTTCGTTGCAGTGGTCGCGGGTTCAAATCTGACCCGTGGACCTTTACTGCAGGTCATCCCCTCTCTCTCTCTGTCTCCCCATTTCAACTCTGTACTATCTAATAAAGCTTGAAAATGCCACAAAATAACATAGTGCCTTGTCAACAGTCTCAGCGACGCCAGGCACCTCGTCGATGTCCAAACGTCCGCGTGAGGAAGAGGAGAGCAGCACCATGGCAACAGACACAGAGACACCGGAAGACACAAACAGGAATCCGCCCAAGAAGCTACGCATCATACAGAGAGTCGGGCCAGAGGTGAGAGGGGGGTTATAGTTATAGACACACACACACACACACACACACACACACACACACACACACACACACACACACACACACACACACACACACACACACACACACACACAGAGGGAGAGAGGGGGCTTCAGATATGAACGCTTGTAAAAATGACACAGCAGGGGATGGTACGACTCCTTTTCTAGTATTCTGACAATAGATCCAATGTGTTTGAATAAGGGGTCAGGTAGATTTTAATAAGAAAGTGTGTGTGTGTTCTTAACAGGAGGAGGTTCTGGTGGAGGAGAGTGCTGAGGCCGAAGGGACAGTGCCAGCAGACAGTCAAGATGGTGCAGAAGTAAGCCAGGTATTCATAATAAGAATAACTAACTGAATACTAGCCACCAGTAGTTTTACTAATAACACCTTCCTGTCCGGTGCCGGGGATCCAACCAGAGACCTCATGGTTACTGGTCGGCCATCTTTCCTCTAGGAAACACCTGTTCATGGGATATATAAGTTAGTGAATGCCTGTTGGTTTGGCCTACAGACAGAGGAGTTAATATCCCAGGAGGTCTATCAACTAACCATTAATAGCATTATATAAACAGTAACTAACAGTTCATTAATGTAGTAAGTGTTACCGCCTGTTGTTTTGGCCTACTTAATGCTTAATATGCATGTGATGTGTTTGTGAACGCAGATTGTCTTGTCCCTACAGGTGGAAGAGTTAACAACCCTACTTAATGCTAACTAACCATTAATAGCAGTAACCTTATTGTAAAGTGGAGTGAATAGCCCTACTTAATGCTTATTAGGCATGTGATATATATTAGCTAGTGAACGCCTGTTGCATTTTCCCTACAGACGGAGGAGTTATCAGCCCTGGAGGAGGTAGAAGAAGCTGCTGCCTCTCAGTCCATCATGATGGAGGAAGTGACGCTCAGTCAGAGCGACACAACAGACCAACTGCAGCAGGAAGTCATCGTCATAGTAACGGACTCAGAGAGCGAAGAAGACCAAGAAGAGGAGGATGAAGAGGAGGAGGAGCAGGTAGGGTGTTTTTGTTTTTTTCTGTTTTTTTCAAACCTTTATTTATACAGGTAAATCCCATTGAGACTGGAGACTCTTTTTCAAGGGAGACCTGTTCCCATTTACACGTTACCATTCACACACAGATAGCAAGCTAACTATCAGGAGCAATTTAGGGTTCAGTGTCTTGCTCAGGGACACTGTGACATGTGGCGGGGGAATCAAACCACTGACCCTGTAGTTAAGGGTCAACCACCCTACCCACTTCGCCCTGAAGGTATGAAATAATAATTCCCCCGATGCTTTACTGCAGGACTACGAAGGAAGTTGATTTGATTGTCTCACCATAATATCAAATAAAGCTTGAAAATGGCAAAAAAAAAAAAAAGGAGGTATTTTATAATTTTTTTTAAATGTAGAATATCTTGCTTTCTTTGCCTGTAATAATTCAAAACTATTTGTGATATTGGGCTATAGAAATAAAACTGATTTGATAATTCCCCCACTGCTTCAATGCAGGACTACGAAGAAGTTGATTTATTTGTTTGTTTGTTTGTTAATTTTAAATTGATTTAAAATATCTTGCTTCCCTGTAGGACTACGATGAAGAGGAAGATGATGAGGAGGAGGAGGAAGAAGAGGAGGATGATGAGGACGATGATGAGGAAGAGGACGGAGAGATGTGTGAGGAGGGCGACGACAGTAACCATGGCAGCGGAGACGGCAACGAGGCGTATGAAGGAGACGACACAGAGGTAAAGGAATCCTGTGAACAGCCTGCGTTCCAAATCACATTTAGAAAAAATCAAATGTTTTAGTTCTTTACTATTTAACTAGGGGTGTAACGGTACTAGGGGTGTCCACGTGTAACCGGTTAGTAAATCATAACCATTTAAGAAAAATCAATAAACAAAAAGCTTTTTTTGTACACTATTGTCATGGTTCGGTACGTACCCCAGTTTTGAAGTCACCGTTTGGTTCAGTTTTCGTCTCGGTTAAGGAAAAAATTATTCTTGCATTCAAAATATATAAAAGAAAAACTCCCGCAAGTTCCTTTAATTAAATTAAGTTTGTCTCAAATAAAAGTGCAAGTTCCGCTCCGCAATCAAAACAATCCTCTACACGCATCATTTTGTCGGCATAATAACGCTATTAACAACAGTGTTTCCCCTACCATTATACAGGCCTGGCAGGGCCTCCAGGCCAACGGGACCCCCCGCCAGGCCAACAGCCTTTTTTTAATCAATTTCTCATTGATTCCGTAATAATCATTTGCGAGCGTCTGCGCGGCACTGTCGGTCTACCCCTCGTGTGCGCCTGTCTTTACAACCTCTCGTTTGATCATCCGCTGATCTGTGTGTCTGCTTGTGTGTGTGTAGTCTGTGCACGGCGGGAGCGATGCGCGTGTGCATTCGGTGCGCACTTGTTAAACACGGAAGCCAATGAGCAGGAGCAGGACTAGCAAGCAAACGCTGAACAAATGGCAAAAATAAAACCAGCGCCTGCTCTATGGAGATATTAAGGACTCAGTAATGGGGACGTTGAACAGGAAAAAGTGCTGAGCAAAACTTAGAAAGTTAAAATCGCTACGTCGCCGTGGCAACATAACCAATCTGTATCAACAGCAGAGACAGCGCAGAAAAAAACGGCATGCACACGTTTCAGTAAGTTTACAGAAGTGCCACACTGCTACTGCCTTTGACATTCTCAGAAATTTATTGTCAAGGGACATATTAATTTATTGTTTTAACTGTTAAGTTATATTGAAAACAGCAGGCTATTGTAGGCCTACAAGCTTTATATTTTTGTATTTTCAATGCTACTTTATTTTTATGTTTTAAATTGAGGAATAGGCTAGATGAAATATAATGGTCGGAATAGGGAATTTGCCTTATGTAGCACACATGTTGATAGGCTAATCATGATGTGTAGCCTATGTTAATTCATTTATTTTCAACAAGGCTATTTGCATTAAAAAAAATAAAGAAAATGTTTCAATAGGCTAGCTTCAAGGTGAGGTGATTCAGATTATTCCAGAAATGAGTAGGCCTACTAGACAGGAGCTGTCTATATTAGATCTTAGTGTTTATTGTTTTTTATTGAAATCCATGTGTTTTTCTTCAATAGTTTGCATAGCTTGTGTCTCCAAATTATTACAGAAAATTGTTATAGGCAGGACATATGACTATGTCATATGTTGTTTACAGAGCACAGAATTAGTGCACCAGATTGATCCATTTAACTTTAAAAAGGATAAGGTTCTCTTCTGCAGGGGCATGCCCCCAGGCTCCTCACTAGAAGGTCCATTCTCACCCAGCAGGATCTAAAAATCCTGTGAGAAACACCACATGTACAGTACAAACGTACTGAATGTGAAAGCATAACCCTATGCCCTCATTTTTAACGGGCTGTCAATAGGGGTTCGTTTTGGCCAATTTCTTCTTGAAATTTGGTACGCACGCGGCGCGCATACTCTTTATCAGCTCTTACCACCGGGCCTAAAAAACATTCTAGGGGAAACACTGAACAACATAATTAAATACTGCGATTCTGACCAACAATCCAGTGTGCACCTGAAGTGACGTCAAGACAACATCACGGCGCCAAGTTATCATGAAATAAATAAGTAAAAGTATGTCCCAAGTGTATGCCTACTGCATCCTGACTAGCTTCACTTCTGAAACTACCCGTAACTCCTTTGTGGATTGTGGGCTCAGAATCGTCCCAAAAACGGCAGATTCTCACACTAGAAATCATGACCGGATGTGTTAGGCCATGCGGGTATTTTTCAGCATGCTGCATCTGACCACATGTATTGGGACGTCCTAAATCTTTCTCTACCAAACTAAACAGTCGGGGATTGGAGTGCAGCCATAAGGAGTTTCACAGTCACCACTTTGACCTTTTTAAAAACCTCCTCACCCACACACAGTTGCTGTCACGTCCAACACACACACACCTTGTTAACCCTTCCCGGACTTTGGGAATTTACGTCGATTTCCAGTTCACACACTCAGTTTTTCCACACTGTCTCATTTCACTGTCACTTGCTTTTTTACCCGTGTGTGTGTGTGTGTGTGTGTGTGTGTGTGTGTGTGTGTGTGTGTGTGTGTGTGTGTGTGTGTGTGTGTGTGTGTGTGTGTGTGTGTGTGTGTGTGTGTGTGTGTGTGTGTGTGTGTGTGTGTGTGTGTGTGTGTGTGTGTGTGTGTGTGTGTGTGTGTGGTAGTTGTTTACCTTTTTACTCAGGTCATAGTCTCACATGAGTCAGTGTCTGTAAAGGGAAAGTTAAAGGTCTCTAGACTTGTAATCTTAATGTGTGAGAGCTGTTTGAAGTACTGCAGGTCACCCCCCTCTCTTTCTGTCCCCATTTCAACTCTGTATTATCTAATAAAGCTTGAAAATGGTTTAAAGGTGCTGCGAGGAACTTTTAAATATTTCTGAAACTAATTTTTCCTCTGATCATAAAATCCATGTAACAAGCAAATGAGACCATCAATGCAAAGAATGCTATTTTTATATAGTTTTTCCAAATGCCTTTGTCATGGGTACACTCACCCAGGAAATACAGCTGCCATAGTAAAACACACTACCGCTTCTGTCCAAAGGGGGCGCAATAATGTACAAAAACTGAAAGTTCCTCGGAGCTCCTTTTCAAGTAACTATCCCAATGACAATTTTAAATATACTATGAACAAGTCTTAAAAATGCATTTTTTGCTTGTTTTTAAGAACAAAATGTATCATAGATCATACAATTAACATCACATGAACAAATCATTGTTACCATTGTAACCTTCAGAACAGTGCTAAGTATACTTATGAAAAGTTTAGTTGGTGTTAGTGCTTTTGAAGTTGCGAGTATTAAAAAAAGTATATAAAATTACAAACTTACGATTTGAAATTCTGTGTATATACAGTTTGACTGCTGTCTTAAGGGTTGTTAACATTTCAAACTTATATCTATGGAAGAATGGAGTGTTTTTCCCTGGGATATTTGGTCTATTCTGAAGGAGCCCTTTGTTACATATTGGGAAGAAATGAATCATAATAATGTGTATGTGTTGCTCTGCCAATACGTCCTGGCATGTTACCTCTATAGTGTGTGGGAACCTTCTCCGCTTATTCTAACAAACTACTATTTTCTTCCTTGACTGCTCTTTATGACAGTATTCATCTTTTTCTCATTTACTTTTTCATTCATAACTAATTATCTTGTAAGATCCAGTAAACCCTGTCCAACTCACATACGTAATGTAATCGACTCAGACCCAATGCACGCACGCACTCACTTTCCCAATCAGGCCGACCATGAACCATCAATTTTGCTTTCGTAACGATACGGTTTTCATATAGTATAAATACAATGTTTTAAATGTACATATTAGGCGTTTATTCAACCAATCATCAAACATTGGCCAATACTGAATACTGAAGGTTATTGCAGAAGAATTTCTTCATACTTTGTTAATTATCTGATTTATGATAATTTTGCAAAAAAAAAACTGCAAAAAAAAAATGTAAGACCTGAACACATTTTTTTTTTGTTTGATTAAAAAGCTGTATCCAAAATATGTTCCTTACCAAACTGATTTTGGATCCATATTTCTTAATCTTTAATATGTTGTATAAAATGAAATAATGATTTTAACTTGTCTTTATCCAACACCTAGATTTTTGGTTTTTAAAGAGACGCAAATGTTTACATAATTAGTTGGATATTGCCAAATGTGCATATTTATTCAAAGATTTATGAAGAAATGTCTAATACAAAAAATTATTGTTTTATTTTAAGTAACCAACTGGCAAAGTTTCATGAAATTGTTTGCCCCATTCACCTGCAGTGTATCTCCTTTTAAAATAAGTCCATCTATATTGCCATCTGTTTTCATTATTAACTTTTTTGATCTTTCCCTCTCTCTCAGGGCGCTGACGTAACCGATCCCGGCACAGAGACGGAGGAGAGTTTGGGGGCGTCAGACTCCACCCAGAGGCCCGCCGACTCCCAGACGCCCTGCTGTAAGATCCAGGAAACCCTGTAGCACAGAGAGACACACATGCAGACATACACACACATGCAGACACATACACACACACATGCACGCACATATAAACAGACAGAAACACACTTTTTTTATTTAACCATGAGAAAACCTATTGAAATCTCTTTTTCAAAGGTGACCTGGCCAAGACAGGCAGCAGCACAATGAACCAAAGTTACAGACACACACGTGTACACACACACACACACACACACACACACACACACACACACACACACACACACACACACACACACACTTAAAGTAGACTCAAACCTCAGACCCATGCGCTCACACACTGTCCTGACGGCAAATTAGTTATCTGACAGTGACACTATGACTGAGAAAGATGTAATATGTTGTTGTCTGTCTGAAAGGGAAGAGTGTCATACACACACACACACACACACACGTGGAGGTAAAAAAAATAATAAAGTACTGGTAACCTCCAATAAGGGCACTGAAGGCAGGGTTAGTTCAAGGTCTGGGAAGTTTGGAAAATGCTTGATTTTTCTCAGATCTTAACACATTACTGGAAAAAGATGGATTTTCTCCATATAGACCTGACTGACTGTTTGGGTCATCAATACAGAACTGTCTAGTTTACACATGATTTTTCTTAAATAATAAATTCTTGTTGAAAATGAAATTTAGAATCATGTAGGAACATCATTTTGATTGGTAATGTGTCATTCATTTATTTTTAACAAATAGTTTGACAATAAATTATTATTATTATTTTTAAATGTGAAATTTCAAGTCTGTACATATTAGTAATACATGCAGCAGGATTTTCTGCACATTGACCAGTGTTGTAAATTTGAACGTAAAATATACAATTAAACACTGTCTAGTTAACACACAATTTTAATTTGATAGTGGTTTTGTTCACTGTCCTTAACGCTCTAAATCGATCTATTTAAATGTCGAATACATTGGATCTCCTCATTTTGAGCACTATATATATTTCTGTGACTGTTTTTAGTTGAGAGCACTTCAATGGAGGCCTTCTCTACCGAACAACCAATCACAAGCTCCGGTACTAGGATGCCTCAGTCGCCACGGAGACCAACTCAGCAGCTGCCCGCTCGCCAGAACATTCACCCCGCCCAGACATCTGAACTGGTTAGTGATTTCATTTGTTAGGGAACAATACACACAGTATTACGGTATATAGAGTGGGGTGGCAGTGGTGAAGTGTGTGTAGGGCGGTCGTCCACTGGGTTGCAGGGTCAGTGATTCGATCTCCAGTCTCCACGCCACATGTCGAAGTGTCCCTGGGCAAGACACTGAACCCCTTAATTGCTCCTGATAGTTAGCTTGCACCCTGCTTTTTAGCTGCTGCTGCTATCGGTGTATGAATGTGTGTGTGATTGGGTGAATGTGTACAAAACAGTGAAAATCGATTTGGGTCTGGAAACCAGGGAAAGGTGCTATATACTATAAGTGGAGACCATTTACCATCACTGCTAATGCTAATTCTAATGCTAATGAGTTTTTTTAAATGTAACTTCACAGCGTATTCCTGTTCGGCGCGTCCCTCAGCTCGCTCCAGGGGTCCAAAGCAGCGCTGTAAGTAAAATTTATTAAAATAATTTAACATCATAATATCATTTTTGAATGTCTTATTTTAACTTAACATGTGTGTCTCTGTATGTCAGGGCAAGTTTATTTCTATAGCACAATTCAGACACAATACATCACGATTAGATATTAGAAAAACAAATAAAATTAATCCAGATTCAAGAAATTTACTTCATTGTATCATTTTTGAATGTCTTATTTTATAAATGTATATGTGAAACTTTTACTCCTGTGTGTCTCTGTATGACGAGGCAAATTTATTTATATAGAACAATTAGGGCAAGGCAAGTTTATTTATTTAGCACTATTCAGACACAAGGCCATTCAAAGTGCTTTACAGGGGCATAACATACATCAATATTATACATTAGAAATTGCATTTAAGAGATGGTAAAAACTCAGACAATACATCAAGATTAGACATTAAACATTTAGACAGTGATGTAGAATGGGTGCAATGAAAATTACATGACTGACAATATAGTTATTTTCTACATTCTCTTTTTCTATATCTATTTATGTTAATTACGCTTTTAAACAAACTTGTTTTGACCAAAATGCTTTACTGGCGCAAAACGCAATACAAAACAACATATACTGTAAGCTAGGCAACACACAGACACACACACACACACACACACACACTCCAGTTTATGCTTTTAATTATAACTCAACTACTGCTTTTATTTTATTGCATTTCCTTCATGGGTCCCAAAAGCGCTTTACAATATAGTCAAGACTTCCTCTAAGTAAGGTTAATGTAGGTTATCATTTTGCTGTTGGGCATGATAGCATAATGTTGTGTATGTGCTATGTTTGGATCCAACACTTATATTCTGTGTCGTTTTGCAGCAGAACTTCTTTGATGAAGACGACAGGATGGTTCCCAACACTCCCACTCTGGTGGTGCATCGCTCAGAGGGCTTTGACCAGGCCATACAGTGAGACACACACACACACACACAAATCATTTTATGATTTTTATTCTTTATTGCATTGTCCTAACGTGTAGCTGCTGTAATACAGTCACTAGTGAGGATTCTAGATGAACATAAAGTCAGCTGTATTATGAGACTGGCTGACATTTTGTTTTGTTTTTGTGTGTGTTTCAGTTCTCCCCAAGTGACCGGTGTCCCTCGCTTCAGGTTCGGTCATTCTGACGACATGGCTCAGAGCAGCTCACACTCTGACCTGGGACAGCTGGCCTCACAAGGAGGTAACACTTACTCACTCACACACACATATACAGACATAGACACACACACACACACACACCACTCACTCACTCACTCACTCACTCACTCACTCACTCACTCACTCCACTCACTCACTCACTCACTCACTCACTCACATTTTTGTGAGGACACTCATCGACATACCCTAACTATAAAAACTTCATGCCTGACCCAAACCCTCACATAAACAAAATTCATACCTGAACCTTAAAACCTAGTGTTAACCCTCAAACAGCCCTTTAAAGGTCTGTCCCAAAGTGAGAACCCACCAAAACCAAAATGTCCTCACTCTTAAGGTCACAAACTCAAATTGGTTCTTAGAAAAATAGTTGTACAAATATGAACACTCACTCACTCTCACCACTCACTCACCTCACTCACTCACTCACTCACCCACCCACTCACTCACTCACTCACTCACACACACAATGTAAAGTGGGATATATGTAGGTTTTTTTTTTCACAGATCTTTAAAGCCTGTGTCATCTCTTCTTCAGGTCTGGGGTTGTTTGAAAGCCCTCTGTTCATGGAGGAAGAGTGTGGCGGGCGCAGTGTTCCCACTACACCTTTAACAGTCTCTGCACCAGGTATCTGTCTCTATTTCTCTCTGTCTGATACAAAGGGGACTAGGGCCCTTCACATGTTAGTTAACCATAAACCGTTAGGAAAAATGAAAAAACTATATCAAAATAGCATTGTCTCGTTTGCCGCTACCAAAAAAAAAAAAAAAAAAATTAGGCTGTTTCAGAATCATTTAAAAGTTCCTTGCAGCTACTTTAAGTTTTAAAATGTTTGCCAACGTTCAATTGGACAATTGTTCACAAATGTATTTCCCCAACACTTGATACAATTGCATCTTGAAATTCATCAAAATGCCCCCGGGATCATATTTTACAGGCCAAAAAAAGTATTTTGTAAAAAAAATCCCGCACATCCCTAATGGTGACCTGTTATGTTTATCAGCCAACCCACTCCTTTTTGATTAAAAAAAAAAGTAATCTGTGAGCTTACTGGAAAGTTTTCACATTTGGGCGTGCTGCCACCAAAACCTTCAAACCTAATCTGTGTGTGTGTCACCGCTTCCAGTAACAGTGTTCTCGGAGGCGGCCCAGTCTGACTCCACGGACACCGTCTCCCAGTCTGTTCCCATGGTTTCCACGTCAACAGCATCGGAGGAGAGAGATGATGTCGTCTATCTGGAGACAGACACTGATAGGTGGGACACACACACACACACACACACACACACACACACACACACACACACACACACACACACACACACACACACACACACACACACACACACACACACACACACACACACACACACACACACACACACACACACACACCTGAAATACATCTCTGGCATGTTTTTGAAAAGAAAATGTATCATGAACGAATAAACTAACAACATATGAACACATCCTTCTGTAATAACCTTCAGAATAGTGCCAATAGTGATTATGGAAAGTTTAGTTGATTGTAGAAGTTAACAGTTTATACCAAAAAAAAAAAAAAAAAGTGCGTCCATTATTTTCCATTCCATTAAGACTGCATCATTTGATAATATTGCGTGTGTGTGTGTGTGTCTCTCTCTCTCTCTCTCCCTCCCTCTCTCTGTCTCTCGCTCTCCCTCCCTCCCTCTGTCTCCCTCCCTCCCTCTCTCTCTCCCTCTCCCTTTTAGGCCCGGTGGTGAGGTCTCAGTGGACCCAGTGTCCCAGGCAGACAGTGAGGATTCGGGCCAGACGTCTGATAAAGCCGTCCTCCCCTCCACCAGCCAGGAACCTTCATCCAGCTCTGGAGGTAACGACAGGCCCAGGGATTTATCTGTTCATTCCACTGCTTAACGTGTCTTCAATACACTGCAAACATTGATATTAAGAGTGTGTGTATGTGTCTGTCTACGTGCGTACAAGGCAGCCAAACGACTTGCTCTCTTTTTATTCCACTCCTTAAAGGTGTGTGTGTGTGTGTGTGTGTGTGTGTGTGTGTGTGTGTGTGTGTGTGTGTGTGTGTGTGTGTGTGTGTACTGAAAAAAGTCCAGTGTAAATACACAGCCTAGGCTCTGTAAATGGGCATGATGCTAGCTACGGTGTGCCCCCTTTTTTGTAAATGTACCCTTTGTTTACATACCAGTTTTACAGAGCCTAGGTTGTGTGTTAACATCAGATTTTTTTTCAGCACACATAAAAAAATTATTCTATTTTTATTTAATTTTTTTAAACTAGCGTTCTCCAGAATTGCTGTCGATAGACCTTTTATGTGTGTAATTCATGTGACGTGTGAAAATAATATCTAAGGCAATATTCTGATCATACATTTTCGAATGGTCGTCCAACTGACCTGACAGTATTTTTCTACGAGGGGTCGACAGATATTCGTTCAGTTGACCCCCCCCCCCCCCCCCCAAACAATATTGTTACAAGAATTGAATGAATTTGGGTTGCCAGGGCCTTTTCAATGTTCTGTTCGGATGGCTGTGCTAGTGTTTGTATTGTATCTTGTACAGCACTTTGGTCAACTGATTTCAACTGTTTTTTAAATGTGCTATAGAAATACAGTTGACTTTGACTTTGCTAATTGTTTGTGTTGCAGATTCCAGCAGTGTTCAACCCAGACCCTCCAGACAGGCACCAGGCCGACAGCTGCAGCGCTGGCCTGAGCACAGGGGGGGTCGCTTCAAGAGAGGAGGGGGAGGAGGTAACATCAAAACACACACACACACACACACACACACACACACCACACACACACACACACACACACACACACACACACACACACACACACACACACACACACACACACACACACACTGGGTGAAAAAAATACAAAAGAGAGCTAATATTTAATTTATTTAATTTCACCTTTTATTTATACTGGAGAGATCAATTGAGGGGCGACCCTCATTTGAAAATGATGTTGAGTCAAACAAATGCAAAGCAAAGACAATACATACACAATATACAATGCAAATACATCAAATACACAACAAGCTGATAAAGAGAAGAAGAAAAAAAAACTATTGAAGCATCTAGACAAAGACGTAGAATTGCTGGAATAAAAATGAAATAGGTGAAAGTACAATATAGCCTAATTCAAACAGTTACAGGTAGTGTTTGGCAGATTTAAGATAATATGTCTACATTTGTTAAAGGATATGAGGGGATACATTTTAATTTGTTGCTGTAAGTTGTTCCAGGAGTCCAGGGCACTGAAGCTAAAAGCTGTTTTTCCAAAGCTCAGACTGGGTTTGTGGGACATGAAGCATTCCTCATTAGCACAAAACTGCATTGCTTATATAGTCTTTGGCTAGTTGTTGGGCTGGGCGGAATAACCAAAACATCATAAAAGGCTTTTTACACTAAGTCTGTGGTTATCCAAATGTTTGGCCCACATGCTTTTAACTATTAGTATGGCACCGGACACGAGGGTGTTATTTGTGAAACTAGTGGTGAATTCTATAACATTGTGTCCTTGAGCAAGGCACTTAACCCCACACTGCTTATATAAAATGAGAGATATCTAGACCTTTACAAAACATTTCTAATATATATATAAAAAAAAAATCTTCTTTAATTAACTGTCTCCTCTTTAACTAACTTTTTATCCATGTTAATTGCAGTGTAAAATGTTTCGGCAGCAATTACTAATAAAAAACTTTGCATTGATACATTTGGGTGTTTTTAAAAATTAAGTTTATTGTTTATAAGAATAACTAAAACAAAACAATATAATTCTTTTACATTTCATACACATTTTATACAGCCACTGTACAGTTTACATTTCACATCAGTATAAATGTTTTAACAAATCAAAATGTCTGAATCTCAACAGGTCAAGGATTCCCTCCTCGCGGAATCCACGGGAGACGATTTGCAAGATGAATAGGAAAAAAACATGACAACCAAGATCACATCACATGACATGACCATTTAAGGTTCACTTGTTTACCTTAGTCAGCCATTTTCTGAGTTCTCTTTTTGTTTTTAATGTAGTTCTAAAGTACCATGTTTGTGATCATTCCACAGCTGAAGCCAGTTGGTGTTTTTATGAATAATGTAATAAAAATGTCAAATGTATTTCAATACAACAAGATGTCGACTGTTTTTGATCTCAGACTTTCTTTTTTTTTTTGGCATTTTCAAGCTTTATTAGATAGCACACAGATGAAATGGGGAGAGACAGACAGGGGGGGGGGGGGGATGACCTGCAGTAAAGGTCCACGGGTCGGATTTGAACCCGCGACCACTGCAACGAAGGCCGGAGCTGATATTAGACTTTCTTGGGACAGTTGATGACGTTGTCGCTCTGGGGTGGGGCACTGGGTTTGGGGGGAGAGAGGGCTGGACGGGCTCCGTCCATCCTCACACTGTAGGATTTGGCTGCAGAAGAAACACATTGGTTTTGATTAGTTCATTGACTATTTGAATTATTTAAAATGGAAAACATTTTTATTCCATTTTTAGGGTTAGGGAGGAACGGGGTTAGTTGTCACATGGGTTGGTTGTCACATTCGTCAATTTAATGTAGGAATTGCTATTGAAAGATGTTTTGGTGATGAGCAATTCACACTAGAGTAATAAGTGTGCCCCATTCTCCCCTACATAAATTTGACACAAACAGAATCTCTTGTCTCTTCCAAGTGGCCTGACTTCAGTAATAAGGCGAGACACTGAAGGGGAGACTGGCCGACATTTTTTAGTGTTGGAATCAGGAATCGGCATGCTATTTGGGCGATTCAGACCCACAATCCAGTGCGCACCGGAAGTGACATCGACAGAGCCTCTGTACGAAAAGACAACCAGCGTTGAGACAGATATAAAAGCAAAAGGCAAGATCAAGGCGCAATGTTATGATGGAATAAATAAGTACAAGTATGACCCAACTTAGTGTATGTCTACTGCATGGTAAATAGATAATTTGTATGATCAGCTGTAGTAGGCTATGTAGAAAAGAAAAAAAAGCATGCGATTTGGAACGCAGGGAGAATGTCAGTCTCCATTAAAACTTTTATTGCCTTCAATCACATAATGTCTGAAATGCCTAACCAGGACCATGTGTTTCTGTGTGTGTGTGTGTCAGGGTGGGGTGGGGGTTCAGGCAGATGTAAAGGTCATTTAGGGCGGTGTCCATTCACCTACAGATGAAGTTTACTATGGAATAACCATAATAAAAGTCTCCTTTTAAAATCCTTATATGGACAGTGGAAAAAATATATATTAGTTTCCAGTCAGCGAAAAAAAAATATTTCCCTTCAGTTTAAACATCAGTTTAAGTGGTTTTCTGTCTAGTCATTCAAGAAAAACATTTCTGCTGTTAAAATTTAAGTCCTGGTGTACTTCAAAGCAGCACAAGTTAAGGCGACACCCTGCAAGCAAAAACATAATTTTTTTCTAGCATTAGTCAGTTTTTTGGAGATTTTTGGCTATTTTGCTTCCATAACATGTCTTCTTTCATACTAGTAAAGGCTAAATAAAAGATCCAAGATTTTTGCTCTGGCTTTATCCAACATCGAGATTTATGTTTTCGTTTAAAAGAGATGCAACTTTACACATAATCAGTTAGACATTTGCATATTTATAAAAATATTAATTTAATATTGTAAGTCATCAACTGGCAAAGTTTCACAATGTAATCTATAAGTTTAAAAAAAAGTAGCCTATTCCCCTGCAGTGTCTCACCTTAAAGCAGTATTTTGTTTCACAAGAAATTGCCTTAGTAGTGGAATCCCTGCGTTCCAATCCCCATACTTCCCTACTATTAAGTATGCCAGAAAAAGATTTAGGATGTCCCAATACGTGCACGTCATTTGTAGTATGCTGAAAATACATGCATGCCCAACTAATTCCCATAGCATTTTAGAGTATTCGTCTTTATTCTTGACATTTCTCGACATAATGAAAAAAAAAATCTTCCTTATCTGATTTTTTTCTCTCTCTTGTGGCCCTAAAACTCTTCTGTACTTTAGTATGTAGTGTAGTAAAAAGAAAGAGTATGTGATTTGGAACGCAGGGTGAATTCGTGACTTACATCTTGAGAAGACGTGGTATTTGTATCCGTCTGCTTCCCTGTTGTTTGGGATGGACACAGCAGCTGTGATGGTGGAAGGGAAACCTCTCCAGGACGTCCGGATGCTAATGGTTTGCCCTAAACCAGACACTGTAAACACAACAGTACAGTGTCAAATCAGTCAATAGATACATTTGTAAACGTTTTCCTTGGTTTTAAAGGCGCACTATGTAACTTTTGGGGTGTGTCAGAGAAGTGAATATTTTCTAAGGTTTATTTTCATGATTTGATAATAAAAAAAAACTTTCCTCGCATTAAAATGTGGGATTAGAGTTGGAAGTTCGAAAGCTTCCTGAAAAGTTACTGTTTCACTGTTGTTGTTTACAGCAGCAGGGCCCACAGTTTTGTTCACAAGCATATCCTAGTCTAACGTTTGGTTCCAGGGTCCCACAAAATAATTTTGTTTCGATTTATGATGATAGAATTATTCAATACTAAGAATTACATTTAGAGAAAATATAGAATAGAAAAAGTATTTTTAGTAAACTTAATGTAAACTAATGCCCCTACCCCTGAAACTGCATAGTTCACCTTTAAATCTTTAACACATTATTATTTTGGGATTTTCTTTTGTTACATTTCACAACCTTTCAGCAGTTCCAGTCCCATCGCTGGTACAAAGACAAATTGCTTTTTTTCCACTTGTCAATAATTTACTAGATGGACCTGGCTGCCCCATGACTCACTCTTTCTGAGAACTTGCATGTGTTGTAAGTTAACTCAAATAAAACCTGTTTACCGGACTAAATCTGTTCAAAACAGCCCTACACACCCAGCTATTAAAAACTCCCAGTACTTTTTTATGTAGGGCAACAATCTGTCATTGTTTAGATGTGTTTATGACAATGTAACACAAGTTTGAATATTTCTAATAATAATATATTTTTTTCATCACGCTTCACATTGCGCATTTCAATTTAACTATCTACTTTTTACTTTCTATTCTATTTTATACATATTGTTTTATATTGTACACAAAACCCTTTGCACTACTTAGTATTTAGAATTTATCTAATGTAAATATTGTTTAGGTTTATCTTATTCTACTATATTTTTTTCTATCGTTCCTATTGGACCGTGGGCCAGAGATGAACGCCATTTTGATTCTGATGTGTGTCTTGCATATATCAGAACTGACAATAAAAAAACTTTGACTTTGACTTCTTTCTGTATGGATTTTTTCATCTTGCATTACCTGCATGGCGAACCGTCCGGACACGCCTTGTGTAAATGGTATACTGGGGTTGAGGCGGCGGTGGGGGTTTCCTGTTACATGTTGGACTGGTGCCAAACTGGTAGGAGTATTTTTGGACCGATCCCCCTGGAAAAAAAAAAGTTCAAGAGTCAATTTATTCATGTTTTTTATACAATCAGGACATTGGTATGGGGAAGCCAACTACGGCCAGGGAAGAGGAGGAAAAATATAGTGGAGGGAGTTGTTTTTTTTTTGTTTTTTTTTATTATTATTTTTATTATGCGCATTGAGCAAAAAAAAAAAAAATACAACGTTATGAATAAAAGTTGACAGTTGTAGACAGTGTTAAAGATGTGGACAGATTTCAAACTTCCAGGATCAATAACTACACACACACACACACTCAAAAGCAAAACGTTATTCAAACACAAGTGACATTTTAATTATGAGTTATTGATACCGGAAGTTTGAATCTGTCAACGTCTTTACAGCAGCCTAGACTCTAGAACTGTCGAGTCTATTGTATTGTATTTCAACTGTAACATTTTTTTCTCAAAGTGCAAAATTTCCTCTATTTTGGCCCTAATACTCTTCCGTACAATGACATACAGTATGTCCAGTGTTTAACTTAATAGCAGTAGCTTCAAGGCAAGGAAAGGAAAGGCAAGTTTAAGTCAGACACAAGGCCATTCAAAGTGCTTTACAGGGTCATAAAATTCAATCAAGATTAAAATACATCAGGTATAGAATAGACATTAGAAAAGTGAAGGAAAAATATGAATAGAAATAAAACATAAAAATGACAGGTTAAAAGGGAAACAGAAAAGTCTTCAGATTTGATTTAAAAGAGCTGAGAGTTGCAGAGTATACAATAGACATTAGACCATTCAGCAGCAGCAGTATGTTCACCTCTCTTGAAGAAGTAAACTGCCTCTCTCCTCTGTCTGTACTCAGGCACAGACAGCGCCGCGGTGATGTGGCCCTTCAGTCCGTCAAAACCCATTTGAATGATCTTTGGATAGTTATCGTCCAGGGCATCATTTTCAAATCTCCAGTACTTGGATCCCTGAAAAAAAAAACACACAAAGCAAAAATCCAGGGGAAGCTGTGGTGAAGTGTGTAGGGCGGTCGACCACTCGACTACAGGGTCGGTGGTTCGACCCTCCGTCTCCCCGCCACATGTCCAAGTGTCCCTGAGCAAGACACTGAACGCTAAACTACCAATGACCCCCTTATGTACAACTGGATGTGTGTGTAAAAACAACATTTCGATTACCGTGTGTGACTTACCTTGCATGTGTGTAAATTGACGAATAAAGACTTAGATTTAGACTTAGCTGGCATAACTTGGAAAACTGACAACGCAAACTTTGCATGTAATGAGTCTATGTAATATATTGTCACCTTTTAAGTTAAATTACTGAAATAAATGAACTTTTGCATGATAGTCTAATTTTTTTCAGTTTCACCTGTACAACAGTTAGTAACCAATCAGATCGCTTGATATAGGCCTGAGATACCTGTTTTTTTTTTTACCTTGAAAATGTATGTCTTGCCCTGGCAGTTGCAGCGGGTGAAGGCCGTGTCAATGGGTGAAGGGACGCCCCACACCTGAGTGATTCCACGGGCCGGACTAGGCTGCCGGAGTGCGTCCAAGAACCAGAAGTAGTGACCTGAAAGAAACGAAATATGCCTGTATTAGAGGGGGATAACCTGCATACAATAGCACTAGACCATCAGATTCTATTGTATTAATGAATTATGAACAGATCTGACTGTAACAACCTTTCAGAATAGAGTTAAGAATGATTATGGAAAGTTTAGTTGGTGTAAGTGCTTTGGAAGTTGAGGCTTTTGGTTTTGAATAATGAAAAAAATGTATGTTGACATAAAGGCCGTTAAAGATGGAAATATACAGATGCAAACAGACAAGGTTTAGTAAAATAAACACCTAAATGTACATTTTGGAAATTTGATATGTTATAGAAGCAAATTAGACACACTTCACAAAAATGACCAATGTCTTTGCCTGTATTGTCTCCATTTAAAATTGGTGTTTGGCTTAATGCATGATGCAGTCCTCCCAATGCACCTTTACTGTCTAGTACCTGTGCAAATGGCAATAAACGTGTTCTATTCTATTCAGTCCTTGTAACTAGTGACTAAACACACACAGTAGTAGCCACTTACCCCTGAAAACCACTGTAGTTCCGTTCCGCAGTGTAGTGACAGCGCTGACCGGCCGCCCACTGCACAGGTTGGTATCGTTGCTGTCATCTGTGGAAAAGTAGACAAATTTGTGAGGAGACCGTTAAAAAAATATAGAGAAATAGTCATTTTAAAGTAGCTCCGAGGAACTTTCAGACGTTATTGATTTTAGCGCCCCCCTTCGGACAAAAGGGTAATTTTTTATTTAGGACACCAGCGCCTGCAGTCCTTGAAGATTTGCATTTGTTCAGGAAGCAAGTGAAAGAGAGACGGCAGGATGTATCGCAATGAGGTAATGTATTTAAATATGTGACTGTCAAATTAATAAAGGTAACAGGTCAATGGTGCAACGCTAAGCTAACTTTTATTTACTAGCATTTGGAAAACACGATATTCCTGCGGTGAATTGTTTTGTTTCGAGTTCCTGGGAAGCAAAGGCATTATGAATAACAACAAACTGTATATACAAAAATAGTGTTGTTTACCCTGATGATCTCGTTTGCTGTTAAAAGTCTTCTATGATCATCAGAGGAAAAAATGTCATTATCACAAACACATTTAAAAGTTCCTCATAGGAGAATTTTAAATGGAGAGACACAAAGATACAATGTCTCACCTGCTTGGTAGTCTTTTGGATTGTCTATGGTGAGATTTGGAACACGGTCCAGAGGCTTAGTCACAGGTTTGGAGGGTTTATCCACCGATGGCTTGGTTACCGATGGCTTGGTTACCGTTGGCTTGGCTACAGCGGTTGTATCCACCAATGGCTTGCTTGTATCCGGTTTCTCCTCTGGTTTTGCGGTGGTTTCAATTTCTATGGGTTTTGTCGGTTCTGGAGTGACATTTAGTGGTTCAGCCGTTGTTTTTATTATTGCTGGTGTTGTAACGTCGTCTGTATTGTGATTATTTTGTGTCTGTACTTCAGTGTGTGTGGATGTAGGAATATTTGTTGTAGTCATGGCAGCATCAAGCTCGACCAAGTTTGGAGAGACAGTTGGAGAAACATCGATGGATGGCTCTTTTGTTGTGACGATTTCGGCGTCGATTAGACTATCATCTTGTCCTGGTTTTGAAGTGGTCTGGACGGGGTTTACAGTGGTCGGGACGGGTGTAGCGTCCAGTGTTGATGAGGTCATAATTTCGGTGACCTCAGAGTTTTTTTCCGGGACAGTCGAGGTCAAAGAGCCCTGTGTTGGTGCTGAATCCACAAGGGAATCGGACGTTGTGGCTATAGGTTCGGTTGTAGCGTCTTGTTCATTTGTTTGGGCTACAGTCGCATCTGAAGTCTGTTCATCGGGAGAAATGTTATCTTCGGGCTGTGTTTCGGTCTCAATTTTCGGGGTGTAGGCCGTTGGAGAAGCCTTCGTTTGGGCTTCAGAAGTTGTGGTAGTCTGGCCGGATATATCAGCTTCGGTTGTGGGCTGAGGGGGATTCGCTTCAAGGTCGGATGAAGTGGTAAATTCACTGGCATCTGGAGGCAGATGAATGGGGTAAAATTTGAAGCTTTAATATTATCATCATGAAACTTTGCCAGTTGATTGCTTACATTAAAAATAAAAATAAATTGTATTAGCATTTAAAAAAAAATCTGAAATGTTTGAATAGATATGCATATATTACAAAATGTATAATCAATCAGACAATTAACAACATATGAACAAATCCTTCTGTAATCACCTTCAGAATAGTGCTGAGAATGATTTTGAAAAGTTTAGATGTTGAAAAACATTGATACCTGTAGTGCTTTCAGTGGAGGCTTCTGCAGTGGTTGGGTGAACCGTGGTCGGGCTGTCGTCCGCCTGTATTGGTTCAGTATCATTTTGGTCACCCAAATCTAGAAGAAAGTCAGAAAAGATGTTTGCAAATAACAAAAGCATCGGTAAATATGCAAAATATAATAATATTTACAAAGAAAAGCATGGATAGTATACCTGTGCTTTCAGTGGGGGCTTCTTCGATGGTTGGGTGAACTGTGGTGGAGCTGTCGTCTGCCTGTGTTGGTGCGTTATCAGTTTGAGATGGGACCGTTGCAGTGGTAAGCTCCAGAGTTTCTGGGTCCTGGGTTGGTTCGGTAGAAGTTTTATCCGTCGGTTCGATGGTCATCGGTTCGTAGCCGCTGGTGCTATCTGGAATCGGTGTCGCCTCTGGATCCTCCAATACGTCATTGGGAGAAACCTGGCCGTTCGTATCTAAAGTCAAAGTCAAAATTATTTCTATAGCACATTTAAAAACAACATCAGTTGACCAAAGGGCTGAACACAAGATACAATGCAAAACAACATATAAGATACATGAGAAAAAAAAGTTAGGAGTGTCAAAGTCTCAACTTGTGTTAAAGGCCAATGCAACAAAAGTGATTCTTCAGCAACGTTTTAAACTGTTCAACTTATCTACCTGTTCAACGTATCTAGAACATTTTCAGAAAAAGTGTACACAAAGCTACTTGAAAAACTTGAGTTCGGACATAGACACTACATAAATATTGTTTATGACACTTTATAATTATTGTTGTTTCGTGTTATGTGTATTATAGCCTATATTTTTTAATTTTGGAACTGCTGAGTTCTTTTTAGCTAGATAATTATCCATTCGGATTTTGACTCACCATCACTGAGATCATCTTGTGGAATTAAATGGTCATCTGTAGGAAAATTAGACAAAAAAATACACATGATATAAATTCTCATAACTGCCATTGTTATCACATTGTTAATTTTTTTCACATTTTATTTTCTTTAAATTTTAAATTTCTTATTGCAATGACTTTTTTATTGATTTTTTATTTTTATTTTTTTTTAATGTACACATTCATTTCAATATGCCTGTGTGTACCATGTAAGGCACTTTGTAACAGACACTTCGTGTGCCATATAAATGAAAACATACCTACTTTCTTCTGATTTCTTGTCATCAAAACTACCTATAATTATCTTCCCTGCATTTGTTTTTCTGGAGCATTCACTTCACTGACTGCGACATTCCAGACCCGGAAATGTGTCACGCCATGTCTAAAGTAACAAGGCCTCAAGAAGACTATATCTCCACCCACAACCACAGAACTATTCCGATCCAACCATTGAATTAAAAAACTCTTCCAAGAAAATGTCCTGTCATCCTTTCTTGGCTTTTCGTTTTCTTCTTTCCGCTCTAGCGATTGACTGAGCCTGTGCCCATTAAAACCTCCTACTACACACAACACTGCTGCCTTGTGTTTTCATTCTGGCAGGCGAGGGTTTGTACTCTTGGCGTGTTCTGGTGAGAATTGTCTGCGCACATACACACACACACACACACACGGCCACCAAAGTAAACGGCAGCGAGAGCAGCAGTCAACCATAAAAATCTGACTGCAGTCTTCCTGAGTTATGCTTCCAATTAAATTCCACTGAGTTCAGTTTTTATTATCCAACCCGACCAATTATCATTGAAGTCATCTTAAGGCAAGACACTACAAGCAAATAAATTGTAGTTTTGAGCACTTGTCAATTTTGAGGTTTTTGTCTATATGTCATACTAGTATCTGAAAGGTCCACAATTTACATTTAGGTGTGTATTTGACTAAACCTTATCTGATTGCCTCTGTATATTTCTCCTATTCAACAATCTCTCTCCATAATCATTCTCAGCACTATTCTGAAGGTTATTACAGAAGGATTTGTTCAAATGTTGTTATTTGTCTGATTTATCATACATTTTGTTGAAAAAAATAACATCCCGAAAAATGCATTTTTAAGACCTGTACCAAAATAACGATTAAGGTTGTATCCAAATTTGCATATTCATTCAAACATGTCTGAAAAAAAGTATTGTTTTAATGTCAGTAATCAACTGGCAAAGTTTCATGATGATATCTTTAAGTAAAAAGTGTTCCCCTATCCACCTGCCGTGTCTCACCTGAATCAGATGTCTTAATAAGAGCAATGGCTGTCAGTATTAGTAAGTGGCAGTCCTCTAGCTTGTTTTTTGAACGATTAGTAGCCCTAACTGTTAGCGGACGTCTATCCATCAAAACTATGACGTAGGTCCTTAGCAACGGTCATTAAAGGGGCACTGTGTAACATTTTAGGTAATGTATTAGCTAAAATCAATATCCTCATTCATAACTATGTCCTCATTGGTGTAAAATCACCTCTGCCAATAATCTGAATTATCCTCCTGAGCGGAGAATTACAAATATTAATATTACATTTTGTACATTGAGCAGGCAAGTCTTAGGGCCCGTGCACACCTAGCGCCTTTTTCCCACCGCAAGCGCCTTTTTTCAATTGATTCCCAATGAGAAGCGGCGCCTGGCAAAGGCGGCGCTCTGAGAAAAGGCAGCGCCCAGCGTTTTTTTTCAAGCGTTTTTTGTATTTTTGTGCGGCCGCCTCGAGATTTGCAAGTTGAAAAAAGTTCAACTTTTCAGAAAGGCGGTGGGACGTCACCGCCGCTTTTTTTCAAAGGGCCAATCAGATAGTAGATCGTCGGGACTCGTCGCCTTGGCAACAAGGAAGACGGAAGAGAAACTGCTTTTTCCGTCTCTGTTTACCCGAAACTGTACGAAAATAGAGACTTAAAATGACCAGAACAGAGGGAGGAGAGCCCGTTTGTGGGAGCAGATTAGGCGAACACTTAATTAGCTGTATTTTTTATCTCCTACGGATCGTTTCATGCGCACACGTCAGCCTACAACTTGCTCCGTGTGTGTTTGCAGGAGCCGCGATAACTCCTCATCCAAACAGAGGATGGTGGAAAGTATTCTCTGTTTCATAAGACTACTCATATTAAAATGTAACGATTTAAATAGAAAACAGCAAACCTAAAGAGTTAAACCAGTGTTGATAGGTCTGACTGACAGGTGACGATCAGCATTTTTTCTCCCCCGATCACAGCACTCTCTCTCCCAGCTCATAAAACGCTTGAAAAAAGCGGTCGAAAAAAACGCTCAGTAGACACACTCCCGAGCGCACAGCCAGCGTTTAACGCTGGGAAAAGGCGCTAGGTGTGCACGGGCCCTTATGGAGGCATCCATGTTGGTTGGAATGAGATCAGGTGCATTGTTTCGAATTTAGAATTGTTCTTGTCCTTGAAGGCCACTGTAGCGTCTGTTATTATTCAAAAGGGTTGGGGTTACCCAGGGAGCGTTGCGTTCTAGGACTTTCTAGAACTTTCTTGATGATGTCATATTACACAGTGCCCCTTTAAATCCTTGACAGCGGTCTGTCTTGCTGGAAATAACGGACCTGTAGAATGCCGTGATTGACCAATCAAAACAGAGTATTTATCAGTGCCATGTAATGAAAAATAAGAAGTATAGTCACCTGCATTGTTGTCCTCACTGAATGTAGAATAGTCTGTTGGTTCATCCAGAGTTGGCTCTGTCAATGGATACTAAGATTAGTGATTTAATATTTAATTCTGTCAATAAACAATATGCCTTCAATCCTAATTGATTGAAAATGTTTAAAAATAAATGTATTATCTACAGAGGGTTAAAACACAAAAAAACAAAACAGAAAGGGTTTGGCTGGTTACGAACAGTATTGATTGTTTCACTTTTATTGTTTTTATTCTCCGTAATCAACAACAAGAAATAAAAACAAAATAAAATGTTTGGAAAAATTATAATAAATCGACCTTGTTGCCAAGTAAAATGATACCTTTGGGTTTGTTATCATTTACATTTGGGCATGGATCATTGTTCACTGTTGCTATGGCACTGGCTGCTCCATTGACTCCTTCTGTGGTAGCTAATTTCCAAGACAGAACATATTGTCAAATTAAGCCCGATTGCATATGTGCAGATTACTGCTACATGCTACATGCTACTCCACATGCTGGTGGACATGCAGGTTTTGCCTTGTTGCAGAAAATAATTTAATAACGGACGATAAAGTTATTCAATTTGGTCATGCCGGTTTGCCTGCTGTACTAGTAGGCCTACTAATCTCAGATGAAGGCAGCCTTCCACATAACCAGCGATGTATTTGCTGTACTGTGTCTCAAAAGTACGGAAGAGCTTTAGGGACAAAATTATAGGATGTTTTTTTTATTATGCATTCCGAGAATAAACTGTCAAATAAAAATCGAACTTCCGGGATCAATAACTCATGAGAAAAATGTTATAAAAAGTCGTCATGAGGCAGACAATGTGCATGTACAATTGCTCTCTATGTGCAGCGGGCTGTGAGACAAGAAACACTCTTCCGTACAAATGACCACCAACCTTCAAGTGCTATCCTTCAACTGCTATTAATTCAATCAGGAAACAGGAAAAATCTCCCTTTGTTACAAGACCGTGTAGGAAAAAACCTCAAGAAAATATGTAAAACGTGCAAAAAATAACACACACATTACAGTCATGCTCACAGACACACACACAGACAGACAGTCATGCACACAGACACACACACACACACACACAGACAGTCATGCTGAGTGTGTTGTACGAGTCTTACCCTCTTCAGCACAATGGCTGTTGAAGTCTGGACAGCACTGCTTGAAATCATCACAATTCAAATCGCAGCTGCACCTCCGACCTCGTCTGAACAGTTCCCCACAGCGACCTTTGCAGGAGTTTGCTGTTGCACACAAACAGGGAAGAACGGGGTTAGTTGGCACACTTTTTTACTCTAATGATAATTGCTCATCAAGGTATAACGATTGTGACAACCAACCCATGTGACATATAACCCCGTTCTCCCCTACAGCAGTTTTTCAGCATTTAATAAATTAAGTTAAGTTATCTTTATAGGTCCATTTACACGAGGTACATTGAAAATGTGTCTTTTCCGCATAGCTCCTCTCCAGTTACCACACTTCGGAGGGGGTCAGAGAGCACAGGGTCAGACATAGTACTGCGCCCCTGGAGTTTGGGGTTAAGTGTCTTGCTCAAGGACACAATGGTAGAGATGGTGGGCACTGTAGATGTAATAGCACTAGTTGTACAACAGTAGTAGTAAAACTAGTGCCTGGGATCGAACCAGCAACCTCATGGTTACTGGTCAACCCCTCTACCTCTAGGTCATTCTACCACCCATTCAATAAAGATTATCAAATTAATATCCAAATGTACAATGAGACTACGCAGTTCTGATTATAGACGTATTATAGACGTGATATACGTACAACATAAGAGAAGCTTCTCACCTGTGGTGCATTGGGATTCAAAGTCTCCGCAGCACTCTCCATAAGACAGACAGCCGTAGTCACACTGACACTCGTAGCCTCTGTAGTACTCTACACCACATCGGCCTTTACAGCTGGCTGTGTGTGATACGAAAACACATGTCAAGAGAGGCAAGGCAAGTTTATTTCAATAGCACAATTCAGGCACAAGGCCATTCAAAGTGCTTTACAGGGGCATGAAATACATCAAGGTTAAAATACATCAAGTAATAGAATAAACATTAGAAAAGTGAATAAAAAATATGAATTTAAATAAAACATTTAAATAATGTAAAAATGACAGGTTATAAAGGGGAAACAGAACAGTCTTCAGATTTGATTTAAAAGAGCTGAGAGTTGCAGCAGATCTCAAGTCCGGGAGTTTGTTTCAGATATGCGAGAGGCACAAGTACATGATCGTGTAGACATCATTTATCAAGAATAAATGACAGGAGGAACTTATCACATAATTACTACAGTGGGCCGGCTTAACATGTAATACACAGCAGACAACCACACATTCAAGTTTGGATAGAAAAATGTCCAAGTGCTATTGCTATGAAAATGTTACCTGTTGACATTATACAGCTCTGGAAAAAATTAAGTGTCTCTCCAAATGTTAAGTGTCTCTCGTTTGACTATTTATAGGCATATGTTTGAGTAGAATGAACATTTTGGTTTTATAATATAAACTACTGACAACATTTCTACTAAATTCCCACCAAAAATCTTGTCATTTAAGAGCATTTCAATCAAGTAATGTAGAGATGAAGATTGAAGAACAATCCAGACTGGTCTCTTAATTGTTTCCAGAGCTGTATATATTACACTGATTGTATGAAGATACAAAACTAAAAAAAAATACAGAGAGGTACATGAGATAGAGAAAAATACAATCATCCATTTTGCTTGAATGACACTCTCTACTTTAGGACACAGTCTGTAAATAACGCATCTGTGCCAGAAATTGATTTTTCAAATAGTGGCAGGGATAAGTGGGTTCCCCCTCTGGTAAATAATTATGTACAAAGTAAACATGAATCGCAATAAAGTTCAAGCACAGAAAACAGATTTCCTAAAAGGCGAGACACTACAGCCAAGAACATTCCCTGTGTTCCAAATCACATACTCTTTCTTTTCACTACACTGCATACTAAAGTACAGAAGAGTTTTAGAAAAAATCAGATAAGGAAGATTTTTTTTTTCATTATGTCGAGAAATGTGAAAAATAAAGACGAATACTCCAAAATGCTATTGGAGTTAGTTGGGTATTTATGTATTTTCAGCATACTACAATTGACGTGCATGTATTTGGACATCCTAAATCTTTTTCTGGCACACTAAATAGTAGGGAAGTATGGGGATTGGAACGCAGGGATTATTTTTTCAAGCACTAGTAAAAAAAAATTATAAAGCTCTTACATCAACTACTAAACTTTCCATACTTATTCTTAGCACTATGCTGAAGGTTGATACAGAAGGATTCGTTCATATGTTGTAAATTGTCATTTTAGTTTTTATCAACATCTCGAAAATGCATTTTTTAAGACGTGTATAGTATTTTCTTTATTTATAAAAGGAAAAAAGGCTGTATCAAGTATATGTGCTGTAAAAATGTTGGACTCTGATCAAAAAGAGAGTTCAAATCTGGCTTTATTCAACATCTAGATTTTTTTGGTAAATGCTAAATTATCAACTTGCAAAGTCATTTTTTTTTTACAATATTCACGTTAAAAGTCAAATAAATGATACTCACTCTGAGCAGCAGTGAACGCGGAGGTCCACACCAGCAAAACAACAACACAAAGTTCAGTGGAAGACATCTCCTCTTTAAGTCTGAAATTAAGCACGGGACACAGACACAGAAAGAATTAAAACATATCTTCTGTAAGCATAGCATTCAGGTTTCAGATAGATAGATAGATAGATAAAACGTTACCTGCCTTGGTCAAGCCTCGAGTCAGAATGCTGCTGCTCTAGTGTCCAGTCCCCTGGTTTTTAAAAGGCTGAAATAGACCAGCTGACTTCCCGTTAATTACCGGATCCGGTTCTAATTAAAACAGTGTGGTGATCTCAGAGTCTGTGTAGTAGGGAGGGTGCTCTGAGCCGGCCCCACCATAGGTCTAGACAGCATGGAAGCACATCAACACACATCTGTGCCAGACAGACAGACAGAGAGAGAGAGAGAGAGAGAGAGAGAGAGAGAGAGAGACACACACACACACACACACACACACACACACACACACACACACACACACACACACACACACACACACACACACCACATACATAAACAGACACACACACACACACACACACACAAACAGACACACACACACACACACACACACACACAAACAGACACACATACAGAAACAGACACACACGCACACAAACAGACATACATACAGAAACAGACACACACACACACACCTCGAGCAAAAAGAAAAAAAGTGGTGGTGACTTGCTATTTGGTCACAAACGGGTGAACTTGACACCTTTCAACATCATCCCTTCACAGACTTGGTTTGTAAAATCAAAACCACATGGAGGCTCAAATAAAAGTTATTTTATTTTAAAGTTCCAGTTATTTATCTGTACCAAGCGAGACACTGCGTGTGAATAGGGCAACATTTTTAACTTATAGATATCATCATGAAACTTTGCCCGTCAATTGCCTACTCTAAAACAATAATTTTTCGTAAATATTTTTTTTTCTAAAAATGTTTGAATAAATATGCAGATTTGGCTATGTCTAACTAATAGTGTGTAAATTTACAATTCTTTAAAAACCAAACATATAGATAAGATGATGGATAAGGCCAAGGTGGTAGGGTGGGAAAGGTGGCCGACCAGTAACCATGAGGTCTCTGGTTCCTCCTCCCAGTAACCATGAGGTCTCTGGTTCCTCCCTCTAACCATGAGGTCTCTGGTTCCTCCTCTCAGTAACCATGAGGTCTCTGGTTCCTCCTCTCAGTAACCATGAGGTCTCTGGTTCCTCCTCCCAGTAACCATGAGGTCTCTGGTTCCTCCTCCCAGTAACCATGAGGTCTCTGGTTCCTCCTCTCAGTAACCATGAGGTCTCTGGTTCCTCCTCCCTCTAACCATGAGGTCTCTGGTTCCTCCTCTCAGTAACCATGAGGTCTCTGGTTCCTCCTCTCAGTAACCATGAGGTCTCTGGTTCCTCCTCCCAGTAACCATGAGGTCTCTGGTTCCTCCTCCCAGTAACCATGAGGTCTCTGGTTCCTCCTCTCAGTAACCATGAGGTCTCTGGTTCCTCCCTCTAACCATGAGGTCTCTGGTTCCTCCTCCCAGTAACCATGAGGTCTCTGGTTCCTCCTCCCAATAACCATGAGGTCTCTGGTTCCTCCTCTCAGTAACCATGAGGTCTCTGGTTCCTCCTCCCAATAACCATGGGGTCTCTGGTTCCTCCTCCCAGTAACCATGAGGTCTCTGGCTCCTCCTCCCAGTAACCATGAGGTCTCTGGTTCCTCCCAGTAACCATGAGGTCTGTGGTTCCTCCTCCCAGTAACCATGAGGTCTCTGGTTCCTGGTTCCTCCTCCCAGTAACCATGAGGTCTCTGGTTCGATCCCCAGTACCGGACAGGATGGTGTAGGTTGTAAAACTACTGTAGTAGTGGCTGGTGTTACGTCTACGGTGCCCACCATCTCTACCATTGAGTACTTGAGCAAGACACTGAACCCCAAACTGCTCCAGGGGCGCTGTACTACGCTCTGACCCCTTAATATATTTTCCTTAATAGTTTGTCAGTTAATTTTACAATCACTTACTGTATGCCCGCATAGCCTTCGACAGGGCAGGATCCATTTAACTTAACCAGTCTTCTAACAGTGCGGATGTATTTTTTTCAAAGATTATTTTTTGGCATTTTCAAGCTTTATTAGATAGTACAGAGTAGAAATGGGGAGACAGAGAGAGAGGGGTGATGACCTGCAGTAAAGGTCCACGGGTCAGATTTGAACCCGTGACCACTGCAACGAAGACCGGAACCAATATGGTACGCGGTCTATCTACTACACCCCTGGAGCGCCCTTAGCCAATGTATTTTTAATATTTCAGGGCTAGTCTGTGCTGTGTGTGGTGAACCTTATCATGCCTGTGTTATTTTCCTAATCATGTCATGGTCCACTTAAAGGTTAAGCCCTCATTAGTGCACTGGTGTCAAGTCAATATGAATGGTAACAGGATCTGGTTTAAATGACTCGGCCGAAACAACAGTCAGGTAAACACAGACACTAAGGAAATGTTCACACAATAACTCACCAACTGTGGCACTGGCTCGAGTGAATGTGGCCTTAAGAAAGGGGCCAAGTGCCAAGCCCCTTGACAGAAAGCTTGTTGTCAAAATCACTTTTGGTCCAAATCAGTGAATATCTCCTCAAGATCTGTGTGCTAAAAAAAAAAATCAAGTGTCCTTTTATTAAACTTGAATTTGATTTACTTTAATTTAATTTAATTTAAAGGCTCTTTAAAGTGTAACTGCACCCTTTTACTTGTTTTTTGAGATAGAAGCTGAATTAAATCACTATGTTGTGAAGGAACACATATATGCTGGTGTTAACATTGAAAAAAATTGCAATATGTTAAATATCGGCAATTTAAGAAATGTTTTGTATTGTAAATCATTTTAGAACTTTACTAAAATTTGAAAAAAACTTTTTTCCATCGGGTTCGAAAAATGACGTACTGCTGTACTTTTGGTACAGTAGTACGTCATCACGTCGCCGCAAAGCCAGTCACGCTCTTCATAGGTCCATGACTGGTCCATGAGCTACTACTGTTATACTGTCCCTCCAAGGATGTTATTTCGGGGGTTAACACACTTCACTTCTATCGGCAGTGTGTCTGGATTAGCCTATCTCACACTGTATAACACACGCACACACACGGACCCGGACTTGTTCATTACTTCACTTGATTGACACACGCTACCGCTCGCTCGCTCGCTCGCTCGCACACAGACACACACACATACACATACACATACACAGGGCCGGATCTAGGCATAGGCATTCTAGGCACGTGCCTAGGGCCCATTTCCACTAGGGGGCCCAATGAGAAGGATAGAATTTTTTTTTTTTTTTTTTTTTTAGTATGTGTGTTTGATATTAACATTAACATTAACATTATCATATTATGCAAAGGTAAGTTATCATACAAAAAATTAATACAATGTTTTGGTCTGGATAGTTAATAGCCTAATGATTGAATCAGTTCATCCGAGGTTAACTTATCCCTCGGTATTGAGTTTATTTAAAAAAATTGGAAATGGGGCTGCCCTCAGTTGCCCATGCACTGTGTATAGTCTATAGCCTATTTCAGCCTCATCTGTGAAAAAAAGATAGCTGGACAACAGAGTTCTTCTGCTACGTTCCTCTCACTGCATTTAAATGCATTCATTAAATTACAGAGAAATATGTCCCATAAAAGAAAAAAAAGCACCAAGCCCATCCCAGAGGACACTGAATTATATTTTTTCTATATTAATATTTTTATGGAAAATCCATATGTCTTTCTTCAATAGCTTTTAATTCTACTTCATTTGAGCCAGTATCTCCAAATTATTTGTTCACAAAAAATTCCTCAGATTTAGCCTCTTAATTTCCCTCTCAAAGTGCACCAGACTCATGCATTTCACTTTAAAAAGGTACAAAAAATCTCCCGGGGGGGCATACCCCCGGACCCCCCTTGGAGAGTCAGGATCTCGGCTAGCTACTATTTTCACTAAGCTGGACATTGGAGGCACTAGCAATGAACTGGATGTGTGAATGACATTTAACAATAGTCAATCATTTGGCCACGATAACATTGGAGAGGGGGGCCCTAATCAAATTCGGCTTAGGGCCTTATGAAGGCTTGGGCCGGCTCTGCTCCCCGGTTATTATTTTAGCCGTCAAACCAGAGTTTTTCTGTGCGGCGGCTCACACCGGCGATGTCTCATCAGTGTGAATTTCGCCGTTTCCCACCACAGAGTTCCACGCCAGGTTTCACCAGGTGAATCGCTGCTTCGCTCGCGCAAGTCTTTTGTGTTTAAATCTGGCTTGCACGAGTATTTCATCCAGTTTGAAAAATTGCTCCTTACCGCATGGGCAAAGTGGGCACATGTCCAGGGCCCTGGCCAATAGGGGGGCCCTTGATTTTTTTTTAATTAAAAAATTTTGACGGGGGTTTCCCCCCTGGGAATGGGTCGTAAAAAGTCGGGTTGTTTTATATTCGGGGTCTTATATTCGGCCGGGACAAGCGTGTGTGCGCTTGGAGAGAGAACGATGTGTCTAGAGAAAAAAAGGCACGGGAAATGGCCAAAGAGCTCCACATCCCCACTGAAATCAAAGCCTCGACTCATTATGTTGCGAGTCAAAGTGTCAGAGGCACGAATCGACAAAGCGATCGACCTACCGTGGCTTTTCTGCTGTGGCAGTTGTAGTGAGGAAAGAGCAGGCGCAGAGATCTTACAAAGGCAAAAAGAATAGAATTTATAGAATTGTATTTCGCTCTCTCTCTCTTTCTCTCTTTAGGCTGTGCGCTGCATTATAATGTGTGTGATTGTGGATTGCACGGTGTGCTAGTGCGTGTATTTGCGTGTTGGTAGGGGTCCATGGCTGGTTTGTGTCCAGGGCCCGTGGTCATGATAATCCGTCCTTGCACACTGGACTCTGCACGCACTTTACAGAAGTGCTCCTGCAGTGCGCTCACAAACAGACGTGAAGTCGCACACGGTTACGTTTCTCTTTACTCCCGTTTACAAACGCGCAACTCTTAAACAAATGAATGAGCATAATACTCTTGTGGCAGTTCAAATGTTTGTAGTTTTGTCACTAAATCGTGAAGTATCCATTTGGAGGTGGCCCGAAAAAATGCGGTATGCCTAGTGTAATCTTTCCTCTTAATCCGGGCCTGCACATACACACACAGACTGTCAAGGTCAAGGTCAAGGTCACTTTTATTTATATAGCACCTTATAAGAACCTAAATTCACCAAAAGTGCTTTACATAAAATACATAAATTAAAATACAACAGCACACATTAAAAAACACTTACAGCAATGACACAAAACAATTCATTAAAACGTAAAAGCCTGTGAAAAAAGGTGAGTTTTAAGAGTGGACTTGAAGGTTTCCAGAGACTCAGATGAGCGAATATGGTGTGGTAAGCTGTTCCAAAGTTTCGGGGCAACCACGGAGAATGCACGATCGCCTTTAGTTTTAAGCCTGCTGTTTGGCACATCCAGAGATAAGCTGTTTGCAGACCTCAGAGCTCTGCTTGGTCTATGGACCTGTATAAGATCCGCCAAGTACACGGGGGCCATACCATTTAAAACTTTAAAAACAAACATCAGGATCTTAAAATCTATTCTGAAGCGGACCGGAAGCCAGTGCAGGGAGGCCAGAACAGGGGTTATGTGCTCCCGCTTCTTTGTGCCTGTCAGAAGACGAGCAGCTGAGTTCTGTACAAGCTGCAGGCGACGCAGCGAGCGCTGGTCTAAACCTACATACAGTGAATTGCAATAATCCAGTCTTGAGAAAATGAAGGCATGAATAACCTTCTCCAGGTCACTGGGAGAGAGGTAAGGTTTTACCTTGGCCAGAGGTCTCAGCTGGAAGAAGGCACCTTTGACTACAGAGCCGATTTGCTTTTCAAATTTAAAATCTCTGTCAAACATGACACCAAGGCTCTTAATGACAGAGCAGTTTTTTAAACCCAGGGATGGGGGTAGAGCAGCAATACAGTCGGCATAACATTCTACACGCCCAAACACTATACCTTCTGTCTTACTGTCATTAAGACTCAGGAAACTAAGACTCATCCAAGTCTTAATTTCATTTAGACAAGCAAGAATTTTTTTTGCAGAGTCTTTACAGTTCATTTTCAAAGGGAGATAAATCTGAACATCATCAGCATAGCAATGAAAAGACACATTATGTTTGCGGAGAATGGATCCAAAGGGCAACATGTACAGAGAAAACAATAAAGGACCTAAAACAGACCCTTGGGGTACCCCACAAGTAAAAGGGGTCGCACTAGAAGAAAAAAGTCCTAAATTAACTGAGAAAGTCCTATCAGTCAAGTAGGACTGGAGCAGCTTGAGGGCAGCACCCTTAATACCAACATACTGCTCTAGGCGTGACAGCAGGGTCCTATGATCGACTGTGTCGAAAGCAGCTGTTAAATCTAATGTCACCATGATAGCAGCACACCCAGAATCAACAGTTACAATGAGATCATTAAAAACTCTTAAAAGGGCAGTTTCTGTGCTATGCCGGGGTCTAAAACCAGACTGGAACTTTTCAAAAATGTCATTACTACTGTCGCTCGTTCACTTGCGCTACTCGGTCTCCTAACTCTACGATAGAGACACCCGCCAACAATTTAGAATAAGAAAGTCCTCCACCTCAGACGACCCATCTGTGTGGCATATGAGCTCACTGTGTAGCGACAGGACCGTTAGACTTTGTGTCACTCGATATTTCAATGAAGTCATGTCATTCAGATCTTCCTGAGTGATAGCTAGCAGCTAGCCCCCTCCTTCACAGACACTGCGCAAATCAACAAAGGTTCTCAAACGGAATTCAGAATCCATGGTCTGAAAGCATTTTTCAAAATCGTGCAGTAGCTCAAACAGGGGGTGCAGTTACCCTTTAAAGATGTATTTGCGTTGTATATTGTGTGTGTATTGTTGTTTTTGCTTTGCATGTGTTTGACTCGATATCATTGCAAATGAGCGTCACCCCTCAATTGACTCAAACTCTTGTGTATAAATAAAGGTTAAATGAAAATTAAAAAGTCAATGCCACTGGGCTATAGTCATTTAGGGCCTTCAGATGATTATTCTTGTTCACTGGGATGACCGTGGACTGCTTCCAGCTCTTTGGCGCCCTCTGCAGGTTAAGCTAAATGTATTTTTGTACTTATGTCTGCATCATCCAACTTCTGTTACTGAATCGACACAAATATATTTGAAGATTCTTCATTAATAACATTAAGTATTAGTATTTCGTTTTTTTTTCATCAGTTTATTCAAAGAGATTGAACCACTACAAGTGTTGTTAGGCCCTGCATGGCTTTTTCTAACTGTTGTACGTTTGAAGGAGTTGGCCACAGAACTTTCATCAAAAGCTAAAGCTCCAGTGCGAGATCTTTTATTTTTCAGTAAAGAGGTTTAATCACTAGAATCATGATGTGGAATTTAACACTGTTGGAATGTGTTGTGACATAATAAAGCCTGTAGTTGATTTCCGGTTAAAAACTCTGCCTGTATGACATGCAAGGCATGATGTCTAAAAAAAAGTATAGAATTCTATAAACAATAAACATTTATAATTCTATAAGAATCTGTTAAGGCCATTGTTTGTTTTTTTTTTTTTTGCAATTTTCAGCACAATTTTTCAGCACTTTTTTGTGCTATTTGAATAAAGTGTATTATTATTAAAGGTGCTGTTAGCGGAATGGTTATTTTAGCTAACTTCCTGTCAGTTACTGCAGTTAGCATTCCCCCCGCTCGTCCCTACGTCACCACATTAAAGGGGTAGTTCAGGATTTTGGACATAGGGCCTAATTCCCAAGTTAGCCTTGGTGTTCTTTATCAGTGGAGACAGTTTTCAACACATTTAATTAAGTCCTTCTGGTTGCTGAGTTCGCTCGTGCTAGGCTAGCGCACCGCATTGGGGAAAGACTAGCCTGCTACTAAAACAGTCTTACCCACTCCATAGTACACCCGAGGCTAATCAATTATAACGCCAGACTATCGATGTAAAAGTCTGTGTTGATAGAATAATTTTAGAATACACCATCACCCCTCTGTCGCTCTCTGCACGTGCACCGGCAGTGAGATGTGCCGGTTTGTAGCGTTCTCTCTTCTGATTGGATATCAGGTGTCGGATACTCAAAACGTTTATTTGCTGATTACATGCAGAGCGGGTGACTGAGAGACCTGTGTTATAAAACACGCACACTATATAAGTGATCACTGTATGAATATAGAGCGATTTAACAAATATATCGCTCACTTCACATTTAAAGGTGGAGCCTGTGATTCTAGAGAACACTTGCTTCAAAATCAGTGAATATCTCTCCTCACGATCCGCTACCTGTCGAAAATATATAAATTAATTATTTGAGAACGAGGCAGACATCTAAACTCGACATGATTAAGGAAAGTTTTATCATGGTGGTGAAAATTTGTTACAGTATCAAAGACAGAAAGCTCAGTATTCAGTTTTCATACAAAATATTTGATTTAAAGTATTACATTACATTTAACTAATACAGGATAAGCATGCACACAGGCATAGTGTAGAAAGTGGACCATATAAAGAGCTAGATCATCATGTGACACAAACGTCAATAGAAACAATGCATGCAAAATTTGGTCTATGTGTAGCACACAATCGAATAATTTTTTCTTTTTTTTTTTTAGCTGTTTAAGCTTAAGTTTGCCCTGCACTTTGTTCTAACAGGCAATAGGCAAAATGAGTCCGAGCAAAAGAAGAACAACATTCAGTTTGACGGTCCAGGCTGAATTACAGAAGCTGCTTTCACAACATGTTACATTGGCTATTACGTTCACAGCCGCGTTAACAGCTTCACAGATGTTCCTTGAGGCACAGCCAACAAATCTTACACCTTGTCCCTCTCCTACTATCCCTGTGGAAGACACAATAATGTTAAACTAGACTGCAGTCTTAAGGGATGTCAGAAACAGGAGATTACAATGAATAGTTGTAGTGATCAATATGCAGCATGAGGACTCACCACCCACACTGAAGCAGCGGTCCTGGATTCCCACACATTGTACTGTCTTGTTAGAGACAGTACAATTACTGTCTTCACAGCCGAAACACTGAAGGCCGTTTTCTTTTGGGGCATCAGGGACTGTAACACAACAGGAGACATGTCTGATACAGTAGGATTCAAAGTGAAGGCAAAACATTTTTCATTTCTCCTTGGAGTTGAGACATGAATCTCAATTCCTTTCTTACACATTAACACAAAGGCTTTTTGTTTACTTACAGGGCAGACTTTGATTGTTGCACAGATCTGTGTTGCAGCAGTGAGTAGTCTGGATTAAGAAACCAAAACCAAAGTTGTATGAAGTTGTCTGATTCAAGCAGCCTGGCGGCGAACAACCCCTGGCCCTAGAGGTTCCTCCTCTGTCTGCTGTGTGATTATAAATGTTAAAAAATAAAAATAAAAATAGCAAAAACTAATATTGAGAAATCTCAGTAAAAACATAATTTTTTTTACACCTACCTCTTATGGCAACTGTTATACAGGATACATTGGGCTCACAGGTTGCCGTAGTGTTGAGGTTGTTGTAACACTCAAGAGCTCCACCTGCACCAAGAAAAAAACATTTATCCGTCAAATATTGATGATAAGCTGAACAATTACATAATTTGACTATAATCCAACAGATATACAGTTTTATCACAATGAAGCATTACCTCAACATCTCACAGACGTTTAATGTGCCCTGAACAGCATTTGGTTTGACTTATAGAGTGAGTAGAGTTACCTGTACTGGAGAGCATCCAGATGAGAGTGAGAGACAGAATCAGCTTCATCATGATGAGTCAATGAATGCAGATTATAGCTTTTACCGTGGGACAGAGCCTTATATAGAGACCTGGGTTTACAGAGAGGAAGATACTGTAAACACATGAACCAAAAACAAACTCTTTAGAGGATGACTTTTATTTCACTTCAATCATCTCAGTTGGTGCTATTGCTTAACAAATATAAAAGTGAGGCATGTATGGCACTGTGGATATGAATGTGGATTTATTTAGTTTTGTGTCATCATTTTGCATGTGATATGTATAAAATATACAGCAATTAATTACAACAATAATAATTATAATAATAAGAAAAATTTGATAAGATCCTGAGGGACCTACGAAAAAAAAATAATTAAAATATAATGTAAAAAGGGTAGGTGAGAACGGGGGAATCTGAGACATTGGAAAATGTGAGCCACCCCCTGTATCTAGGAAACGGAAAACATTTGTGGTCATGTGACATATATGTTTTCAAGCCCCTCTCATTTCCCTGTGGCTCTGAAAGAGAGGACCTCATGGTGCTGTGGTAAGCATGTTTTTTTTCACCAAAATAAATATTTTGCATGTAAATGTAAATTTTCTTGCTGTCAACTTAATCAACTGTTGTGCCAAAGCAAATGTATTTTCGTAGAAAAACTTCTATCATACGTTTTGATGAACTACCAACATATAAAAACCATGTGATGATATTAGCTAAAGATTAGCCTGAAATGCTAAGAGAGGTAGTTTTTTCTCAAATTGTGGTGGTGGGGGAAAGTGAGCCAAATGCTGTGGGGGAAAGTGAGCCACTGTCTCACTGTCCCCCACCATGATGCACAAGTTAAGTTTAGTCTTAAACATATTTTAATGTAATATTACATGACATATGTTTTATTTTAATGTCATACACATTGTAGAAAAGCCATTATGCCAAGGAAATACACCACAAAGATGACCTGGGGCAACCACACGGAAAGAGCACCTTCTCATCTTTCCCTGTAACCTTCAGGGCTGGAATGTAGAGTAGGCCTAGTTGTAGAGTATGGCAGGCTGATGTTATAATCCAGTTGGGTCTTCTCCTGTGTTCTGAGTCCCAGGCTGTTCTCACTGGTTCTGATTTTCCTATGCTTTGACCCCCAGACACAAGCCGGCTCTAAGGGTCCTGTGTTCTGACCCCCAGACTGTGGTCTAATCTAACTGGTTCTATCTTTCATTTGAATCTTATTAAAACCTTTTGAATTATAATGTGTTGTATTTGATTTTGTTCAGAGTTACTTTCAAGTGTTTAGAAAATTTGCTTTGCTTAATTGACCAAACCCCATCATTCTTTTACAAGTCTGACAATTGTTCTGGAATGTGTGGCTAGCTTTCAGGATTCTAACTGTTACAATATGTGTTGTTATGGTAGTTTCTGAGTGGAAAAAGTAAGCGGTTCACTTTACCCCCTTGATTTTTATGGTCTGTCTCAGTTTACCCCACAGCTGGGGTAAAGTGAGCCACATGACAACTTTTTTTAAAACAATCATATTTTTACTGCCCTTTGTCTTGAAAAAATTCTGCTAATGCCCATTTCTAGGAAACATCCTGAATTAATGGGAAATGTGTACATTTGAGTGATAAATAATTTTAGCTCGCTTAGAGGGGAGCAAATGTAAAAAGTGTCTCAGATTACCCCGTTCTCCCCTATGTGCAATAAGCAAGGCAAGGCAAGGCAAGGCAAGTTTATTTATATAGCACAATTCAGACACAAGGCCATTCAAAGTGCTTTACAGGGGCAAGATTAAAATACACAATACACATTAGAAAAGCGAATGAATAAAACATTTAAAAGCGAATGAATAACATTTAAAAATTACAGGTTAAAATGGAAACAGAAAAGTCTTCAGACTTGATTTAAAAGAGCTGAGAGTTGCAGCAGACCTCAAGTTCTCTGGGAGTTTGTTCCAGAGATTTGGTGCATAAAAACTAAAAGCTGCTTCTCCTTGTTTAGTCCTAACTCTGGGGACTGTAAGTAGACCTGTCCCAGACGCAAGCAAGCGCTTCAATCTATACCTTATCAGTCAGTACTATAAGCAATGTCAATGTATAAATTAACATTAATCTCCACTGGCTCCCCATCTAGTCCCGCATTCTCTTCACGCCAATTTTTTTTTAAGAGGACCTATTATACTACTTTTCTGGTCTTAATTTCTTGTTAAACACTGTTATAGAGCAACCTGACACGAATCACATCACAAAAAACTATGTAGATTTTCGGGAAGCTCTTTCTCTTATTTTGGCGATCCAGCACTTCCTGTCAACACTTGACTGTGTGTGCTTCGGCCATCTCCGCCCCCCCCCGCCCCCTCCTGCAAACCCCACTCCGTTGTGATTGGTTACCTTCCTTCCGGAAAACTTTCAGTGGCGGGAGGCGCGAGCTTGGACCTATAAGGGCGCGAGGCAGACGCGAACAGGGAAGTGACAGCATTACTATCAGGCCCCCAGGATGCTGCCTTCTCCGAGCAGCCAGCATGGACATGTGGCCAACCCATTGGTATTGCATGGTAAGGGGTGGAGCTTATTTTCATGCGGCCCGTAGGCAGATTTCCCTGTCCACACAGTACAAGCGGCGAACAAGATTGTGTCTCTGCACATTTTTTCTGGATATCAATCATAGGCTCATACTTATCTTTAGACCATATACTATTAAAATGGAAGTTTTCTCATTTCAAAACGCCACCTCAAGCGTTTTATTAGCCCAACGGCTTTGAACGGCTTTCAGTTTGTTTTCGCCAGGCTAGATGCTACAGAACGAGACACCCGCCTCCAGTCCGCTACGCTTGCCGCCCTCTTTCTTGATAGGTCCATAGTGCAGCTACGTCCATGCTACGTCATGCTTTGGGCCTCATGGAATTTCCGGATTATGCTTCCTTGTTGCTTCTCTGCGCCTATGAGCAGCTTTCATAGGAATGAATGGGCGCCGTGTTTCAATACGGTGTCCATTTCTTTATATGTCCATGATTACTATACATGGAAACATCCTCCGGTGTGACGACCAAGAAGTTCGTGTGACGACGTAAGTGTCCGGAAATTCTGAAACCCTTTTGTAACGTGATTCTCTACCGGCTGTCCTAGTGCTTTGCGCTCTGCACAGCAAGCCCAGAGGGTCAGCAGGGAATACGTCGAAATGCATGTACGTCATTATTTGATAATTTAGTATGGTTAAGCATGACTATAAATCATCATAACAACATTTATAGGTCATAAAAGTCAAAAAGCATCATAGATCCTCTTTAAACTTTATTACTCATTACTTACTTTATTGATTTTGTGTTACTATGTACATGTAGCTCTTCAAATAAGGAAAAACCTCCTTCAAAAAATGTTTCACAGCGAACAAAAGTTGGAAAAAAACTCAGAAATAGCAACAGAAGAGGGATCCATTGTCCTGACTGGCAGGAAATATGTGTTTTGAAGTGCAGTAGCTCAAGGTTATATGCATTCATAACCAACATAAAAAAAGTACCCTCACATGAGCTCAACATAAAACTCATGAACCAATTTTTTCACTCCAGTGTGCAGTGATCGAGTTGAAACACCCACAACTGGAAACACAGCAACTGGAAACATACATGAAAAGTTGAATATTCAGAATACACTAATCAACCATACTTTGATATCAACTATTTATGTGCTTCAGTTTCAAAAACAGAATATTTTCCTTTTAAAAAGAACAAAGCACCTACCTGAGATGTCTTTAATCTGCTGTAACAGATGCTTGTGCCGTTGAGAGAGAGAGTGAGAGAGAAAGGTGACACTATGTTTATATATATGTGTGTGTGTGACACTCCCTGATGTCGCACCAATCCTTAAAAGCCAGGATGTTTTGGCCCAGTAATTTTTCAAGAGCTGTTGCAAAATGTTTTATTTATTTATTTTTTATCTGTGCAGGAGATGACACCCAAACGCCTCGTTTCCTCATACGTACATTCTCGTATGTGATCCAACCGGTCCGACCGAAAGTCCAATCATTCCTATGTGATTCTCCGAAATGTTTGTTTTGCCCCCGAAACTACTCCCCTCCGTAATATTTCTCAGTTGATTGTCAAGTCAGTTAGATGATTAAAAAGTTCTTGTTCATATAGTTTAAAGAGGACCTATTATACTACTTTTCTGGTCTTAATTTCTTGTTAAACACTGTTATAGAGCAACCTAACACGAATCACATCACAAAAAACTAAGTAGATTTTCGGGAAGCTCTTTCTCTTATTTTCTTTATTATTTAATTTTTTTCTGGATATCAATCATAGGCTCATACTTATCTTTAGACCATGTACTAATAAAACTGAAGTTTTCTCATTTAAAAACGCCACCTCAAGCATTTTATTAGCCCAACGGCTTTCAACGTCTTTCAGTTTGTTTTCGCGGGAGGTTACACTGCTTTCTTCATCCAAGAACGTCAGTGAAACGTACACTGCGCGTCACGCGGCGTGTTGGCACCGTGGACGCGGAAGCCGAATACTTCCTGTATGGTTGCCCTGCGCCAATGAGCAGCTTTCATAAGAATGAATAGCTTCAACGTTCCAACGGTTTTCAGTCCGCTGTCCATTTCTTTATAGGTCCATGGTGACGACCTAAGTGTCCGGAAATTCTGAAACCCTTTTGTAACGTGATGCTCTACCGGCTGTCCTAGTGCTTTGCGCTCTGCACAGCAAGCCCAGAGGGTCAGCGGGGAATACGTCGAAATGCATGTACGTCATTATTTGATAATTTAGTATGGTTAAGCATGACTATAAATCATCATAACAATGTTTATAGGTCATAAAAGTCAAAAAGCATCATAGGTCCTCTTTAAACACTTTGTAAATCAGAGTGAATGTTATTCTGCTAAAATATTATTTACTTTACGTGATACACTGTATACAGTCGGATCGTTTTTTATCAGTTTGATATTAAATACAGTCATCATATGTGTCAGTTTGATATGAAATAAAGTCAGATTTAGTTTAATGACACAAGGGAGAGTGCCCGCGATTGCTGTGGACCTAAATGCAATTATTGATTGAAGTGTTTACATGTGTTGAGTCAAGGTTAAAGTTGCAAAGCATCATCACCATCTTTAACCACTTATCTGGAGTGAGGTCGCGTGGACCCCTAAAAGTCTCTTTCCCGGGTCTCATTGACCAGCTCTGACTGGGGGATACAGAGGTGTTCCCAGGCCAGTGTGGAGATATAATCTCTCCACCTAGTCCTGGGTCTTCCTCCTCCCAGCTGGATGCTCCTGAAACACCCTGAACTACCTCAAAATGCTCCTTTCGACACAAATAACTAGAGTTCCTCATGAATGACTGAGCTTCTCACCCTATCTCTAAAGGAGACCCCAGCCACCCTCCTGAGTAAACCCATTCCGGTTGCTAGTACCCGCTATCTCTTTCTGTTGGTCATGACCCAGCCTGATCCTTCCTTCATATCATTCATACTCTCCATCATTCAAGCTTTCCTACTGCGCCGTCCCAAATTCATCACAAGTTTGTGAACAGATCTATGTCATCCGTACAACTCAGAATTGTAGTTTAAAATGTATAACAATTATCCGGTTTCAATGGGGCTGCTGATGGCTTATCGATCTTGTAGTGTGTCCCATTTCGTAGGGGAAGATTTCAACCCCCCACTCAATGACACACTCTTAGTGTCACTACTCGCACATTTATTCAGTTATTGATGCAGAATGTATAATCAACCTGTTTGCAACACTTTCTGAAAAGTTGTTATTGCTCTCATCGAAATACTGAATATGTTCGTCATGTTCCCCTGGGCATTTACAAACCCTGGCAATGAAAGGAGCTTTTTATTAAATCATAACTTGCAACATTAATTCACAATGGGCTAATATTAATCAGTTTAACATCCATTAAAGGTGCAGTGGATCAAACCCACACACCATCACAGGAGCCAAGGGCAACATGAGGATGATGAAATCAATGTTAAAACTAAACTAGTTTCCTGTTGGGCAGGTCTTACATAATGCATGTTACTGCAGGTTCACAATAGACACCTGTCAAACATACACACACAAACATGCTTTGAAATTAATTTAGTCTATTGTTATTCATCAATACAATAATGATCATGACATTATGTTATGGTAGTAATACGCTGTGTAGATACAATATGGACAGCACAATGGTAAACTAAAACACTATAGGGCCAGTATACACACCACTGTTTGTACAGAACTGCAGCCCCTGCATTTCATAATTATCAGAGAAAGAAAAATCAGAGACACACATCTTGTCCATCATTAACATTTACCAGCTCGTTTCCTTAAAAGAGATGCAATTCTTTATTTGCTGCTTGGCATTTGCCTGTGGTTTGAACAGTGGAAGTGGAAGTCATTGGAAGCATGTGGAGTGGAGTGCGCCATGTTGGTTGTTTATTTTAATTTGTCTTTTGTTTTGTTTTTTGTATATATATTTTTTTTGTGTGCGTGTGTGTTTGTTTGTTCAAAAAATAGAAAACCCATAAATAAAGCATACAAAAAAGAGTTTCACGCACATTGAACCGACAAGTTTATTTTGGATCAATTAACAATGTGACTGTGTGGGTGCATCAAGGGTTGACACACATCTTGTCCATCATTAACATTTACCAGCTCGCTCAACCGATGGATTGTTTGGAATAATAGAAAGTTATGAATCATGTTACTGCGTGGGTGCATAAAGGGGTGTCACACATATCTATCTTTTTCAACATCACATGCACAAAAATCACCGATACCTGAGATGTCTTTAATGCACTGTGCATTAAAGACATCTCAGGTATCGGTGATTTTTGTCCATGTAAATGTAAATGATTCTGCTGAACATTCACAGTTATTAATGTCCGTAGTTGAGAGTTAAGCTGACAATATAAGGTTTATAAGTGAGGAATGTTGTCCTTGTAGAATGGTAAAACAGTGAAAGTGTGGCTAAACCATGATGATTAAAACCATAGTGAGTATAAGTGAGTATCTCACTTATATTGTCAGCTTAAAGATCTTCTATTATACTACTTTTCTGGTTTTAATTTCTTGTTAAAAACTGCTATAGAGCAACCTGACACGAATCACATCACAAAAAACTATGTAGATTTTCGTGAAGCTCTTTCTCTTATTTTCCAGCATGCCCTGTCAACACTGTGCTTCTGCCATCTCCGCTCCTCCCTCCTGCAAACCCCACTCCGTTGTGATTGGTTACCTTCCTTCCGGAACACTTTCAGTGGCGCGAGGCGCGAGGCAGACTTGAGCAGCATTACCATACATGTAAAGATCCGCTTGTGTGACGAAAAGAATGTCCGGAAATTCTGAACCGATTTGTCACGTCATTTCTCGTCCGACTGCCGTAGTGTTTAGCGCTCTGCACAGACACCCCAGACGGTCAGCAGGGAATACGTCGAAATGCATGTACGTCATTATTTGATAAGCTAGTATGGTTAAACATGACTATAAATCATTATAACAATGTTTATAGGTCATAAAAGTCAAAAAGTATCATAGGTCTTTAACTCTCAACTATTGACATTAGTAACTATGTCAACTGAATATTTTCGATTCACATGAACACAAATACCTGTGTCTTTAATCCGCTGTCACAGATGCTTGTGGTGTTGACAGACAGAGTTATGTTTGGCACCCCATGATGCACCCACCAATTAATATGATTCATCAGGTGTTATTGCTCCAAATAACCCAGGTCTCTATAAGGCTCTGTCCCACGGTAAAAGCTGTAGTCTGCATTCATTGACTCATCATGATGAAGCTGATTCTGTCTCTCACACTCATCTGGATGCTCTCCAGCACAGGTAACTCTACTCACTCTATAAGTCAAACCAAATGCTGTTCAGGGCACATTAACAGTCTGTGAGATGTTGAGGTAGTGTGTCCTTGTGATAAATCTTTTTTCTCCATACTATATAGTAGAAAGCATGCGATTCGGAACGCAGGGAGAGTATGTGATTTGGAATGCAGGGTGTGTCTCTCAAAGTGGTAAAAATAAAGTAAAAACTTTTTTTTTTTTAAAGTGCAGTTATGTACAGTTGCAATGAGCATCCACTAGGGAGAGCAGTGTCTCTGTTTTATCCAATCTCAGTTAACTCAATATAAGCCTTTGCTGCCCTCTGCTGGTAAACTACTGTCAAATCCCTTTTTACTACAGCTGTTTACTGGTGTTTGCAAGGTACCATTTCCATACTTATCATCATTTTAACCGCTTACCCATTTCCATACTACACACCAGTATTTATTTTTTATTCACTAAATTGTATTTCTACTTTATTCTAGACATTTTGTCTTTTTTCTTAGCGCAAAATGAAAAATAAATGTCCGTCTTCATTTTTCTCTCTACCTTGGCCCTAATACTGTTCCATAATTGTCTATTAATTGATTAGATAAAGAATGAACAAATGCCACTAAATTAGGGGTTTTGCCAGCAATTTTGAATGTGCACTATTACTTTGGTCGTGTCAGAGAAGTAAACATGTTCTCAATCATATTCTCACATCTCACAAAATAAACAAAATTAACTCACAGGAAAAGTTGATACCCTGGAACACTGTTTGAAGTAAAACAAAAAGCTACTTGAAGAGTAACTGTTTCACTGTTGTTGTTTACAGCAGCAGGGCCCACAGTTTTGGTTCCAGGTTCCTCAAAATGTTTTGGCTTGATTTATGATGTAAGAATTAATCAATACTAAGAATTTGAGGTAGAGAAAATATGTTTTGTAACCTAACTGCAGGCTCTGCAAATGTAAACAAATCCCCCTCCCCTGAAACTGTGCAGTGCACCTTTAACAGATTGTAAAGTACTGTGTGTGTGTGTGTGTGTGTGTGTGTGTGTGTGTGTGTGTGTGCAGTGTCTCATTGTCTGAAATACTCAACTCATCCACAGAATGAATGTGCTTTATTTTTTTTTCTAGAAATGCAAACAAATAACCATTCAGCCATAAGAACTTCTTTTTCTTCCTTAAGTTTGGCATAGTCAATAGGACACACACTTATTTTACAAAGCAAAGCTAAACACAAACACACACACACACACACACACACACACACACACACACACACACACACACACATACAGAAAAAAACCCACTATACTTTATATTTCAACAAACAACATAAAGTGATCCAATGTGATGGTTGTTTTGACAGCATAGGGATTGACTTATTATTTTATGATATAACATCAAATTCATACAAACATTTCGTACCAAAAACAAAAGTTTTTCGGCAATTTTTTTCTCTTTCAGTCAGTTACATTTGGCAAGAAAAACTTCTGTCACATTTGAATTGCAGTTATTGGCAATAACACTCGAGGATGTGACGACTTAAAACCTCTTATCTCAGTATCCGACGGACAACATGACCTTTACAACACTATTGACACGTGGAGTACCTTGCATAATAAGCACAATAATTATCTGAAAGTGATCCCTGTCCATTTGGGCCTTGATGATATGGAGAAAAAAACAACATTTATAATAGCAACACTGTATAAAGGAAAATACACATTTTCAACGCAACTTTCTTCACTAGATTTTTGACTAAAACTAAGATCTGCCTACATTTGAGCCAATTTATCATATTTTGTTGGGATAACTTATCATTCATATTTAATGCAACTTCCAATTTTGAGTTCTACATACAAAGAACTCACAAAAGTAAAATTTTTGCCAAATTATTATATTTTGCTGAGTATTTTTTTTTCAGAAAGTTTACACACTGTTTAATGTTTAAATCAACGTTTTGTCCGACTTGGTTTTGTTTATTAATGGTATGACGGAGAATACAATTGCAATCAGTATGTATAACACAAAAAGTATAAATTTTTATAAATAGGAAAGATACATTTTCATTATGTTTAAATGATAAGTTATCTCAATGAAAAGATAAAAAGTTGGCTCAAATGTAGGACTGTTCTCCCTCAAAACTTTATGTAGACAGTTGCGTTGAAATTTAGAATTTTCCAAAATTTTTCATTTGTACAATGACAAAAAAACTGTGTCCCGTTTGCAGAAATGTCTTAACGTCACACATCAACATTTAAAAATATTTTCAAATATATTTTTGGCCAAAGTACAGGGAAGTGGACCGACAATATAAACTATATGTCTGGTTTATGGACACCTTGATCCCTTTTGTATTTAAAGCTTCAGCACATGGATATTGATAATATACAATCTTTGTCTTGGATGTATAAAAGATGAGGTAATAACGTTTGAGAGGGACGTGACTGTCTGAGGAGCCAGGGTGCGTTTGACACATTTACTATGGCAAGAACATCATTGTATCATGTACTATATAAAAGGAATAGCTCAACAATTTGGGATACATTCACTTCACAGAGAGAATAGTAAAATGTGGAGGTAAAGCTGGAAACTGGTTAGCTTAGCAGTTATGGACATAGTCTAGACCTTTGACAAATGAATTTTAAGTGATTTGTTGAATCTGTGCAAAAAAAGATTATGTTTAAACCCCAAATTTCATTAAACATTTTTTTTTCTTTGGTGGGGATTATTTGGGTGGGAGCATTTGAAACCAGTGAAAACTCCAGGAAGTTACTGGGTCCCAGCCAAGAAATAATCACATAAACCTCATAAAAAACATGATGTTTATACAACTTTTTTTTTGCCTCTGGACACCACCAGGCTATAGCTTTGTTCCCTTGTTTCCAGTCTGTATGCTAAGCTAAGGAGGTTAGCTGATGGCTGTAGCTTCATATTTACCATAAAGACATGAGTGGAATCGATTTGAGCTAAATCTGCAGGAAAGTACAACAGAGTTTTAAGGCCACTTTGAGGGAAGAAAGTTATTACACTTACATGAAATACTGTGCCAATACGTTGACTAAATGGAATTTTGAATGGAGAGTGTCCATTGAAAAATCTATCTAGTCCGGGACAAGGCTTAATCCATGTCTGCGAAACTGGCCCACTAAGTTTTATTTTTAGGCTGTATTATTTTATGTTATATCTAGCATCTTGTAATATTACAACTGTTTCCTCTTAAAGTTACCAATTATTTCTAGCAATTTTGATTCAAAATCATATATTTATTCTATTAAAATTATAACTTTTTGGGACGTAATTAATTTTTTTCCCCTCAACGTGGCCCTAATACTACAATCGTAGAAAGCAAATAAGCGCAAAAATCTCAAAATTTTCCTTATAACATACCAACCATATCTTGTATATACCGCTATCTTCATATAGTACATCATACAATAACATGCATTTGCCTTTCTTTGTTTAGATGCTGTACAGGGTGATTCTTTGCAGTCTTAACAAACACATTTGGTAACAAAAGTTTGACATTTCACCCCACATATCAAACATGACAAAACTTTGGTACGGTGGCCCAGATGTGACAATTTTAAAGCTTTGACGCGGTTGACACAGTTGGACAGCTGATATGGCTTCATCCTAACCAATCACACACACACGCGCACGCACACACGCACACACACACACACACACACACACACACACACACACACACACACACACACACACACACACACACACACACACACACACACACACACACACACACACACACACACACACACACACACACACACACACACAGAGCCTGGGTTCAAACTGAGTCACATTAAGGGGTGATATGGGAGGAGGTAGTACAGGCACAATGGCCTTATGTTAGAGTCTTTTAAAGATCTTTTTTTAAAAGCCCCGGTTGTTGTTATTTCTCAGTCCAGAATGAGACTGAAACAGATCAGATGGAGGTCAGAGCAAATATATCAAGTGCTAAAGACAATCGCACATTTTGGTTTATCTTAGAATCAGCTTTGGTGTGACTTCAACAACCCCTCATTGGTTACACTGAGCGTTACAGTCCGGTTTGGTATGGGCAGAGTTAACCCTAGATCTAACTTGTGTTTCCACTCGAAAGGGTGACACGAATAGGTACTGCACAGTTAGCTTATTTTGGTACCCCCCCTCTTTTCACAGTGGAAATTCAAATATATGATTATGTGCTGGACCATACCAAACCTACCGATACCTGCTCAGTGAACACAAGTATAGTCTGTATTCCTTTAAATGCATTGTGTGCGTTACCGTTTATGTGATTTTTACGAATTTCCTTCCAATCTGTTCTCAAGTCAGTGTCACTCTGGCGTTAGTTAATCAGGGCTTTTAAAATGTTTAGGTTATTTTTCTCTCACTGTCCTGGGACATAGGGCCAGCTTATGGAGCTCCCTGAGAGCTGCATATCTCGTATGAGCGTTTCGATGGGCGTCTTCCCGACCAGACGCATGAAGAAGAGCTGTGAGATGAGATTGGCGGGCACGGCGCGGAGGGCGGGCAGACGAAGCAGCAAGCGGCCGAAGCGCTGAGGCTGGCCCGGGTACGTTAACCTCTCGTACTCCGTCAGAGCCATCTGGGCTTTCTCCTGCAGGGACTCCACGTGGGCCGGGTCTGTGAGCCCACACGCATCTGGGAAGGGAAAGGGAAATAGTATTGGGTTGTTAATTTTGGGCTGTTGGAGCCATAATGGAAATATGGAAGTAATAATAGTTGATATAGCTATGATGGTTAAATTGAGTTTGTATTCTGTCTGGCTCCCCCTGTAGGCCAGTTCTATTATTGCATTCATTCATCTAATAATAATAAGGGTCTGTGAGCCCACACACATCCGGGAAGGAAAAGGAAATATTGGGTTGTTAAAAGATTGGGCTGTTCTTATTCTTAGTATTTTAATATGTGTTAATTAATGGTGCTCCGAGGAACTTTCAGCTTTCGTTAATTCTAGCACCCCCTTTATATATTGGGTTTTAGCAATGAGGAAAGGAAAAGGAATATTGGGTTGTTAATAGTCATAGTATTTTTGTATTATTTAAAGTTGTCTGTTTAGTTTATCTTATTGGATTTTGCACTTGTCTATGGTAAACAATGGGTATAGGATTGATAAGACCACGATTCTTCTTATCTTTTTTTTAAACAGCTCTAGTGCGTGTTATGGTTGGAATTAGCTTGAGAGTCTTTTTTATCAATTTTTTTTTTTATTATTTTTTTTTTTTAATATTGTTATTATTATTGTTTCTAAACAAAGATTTCATAAAAAATATATAAAAATTATATATATAATATATAATATATAATATGTTTTAAAAATATTATTCATATTATAAATCCTTAAAAGATTTTAATATAATTAATCATTCATTCATAAAAAAGTCTCCCAAACTCACCGGGGGAGAACAGTGCGATGGCTTTGAGGCAGCTATACTCTGCGGAGTCGACCTGCAGTCTGTTGAGTTTGTCTACCTGGTCCTGGAAGACCCTGACCTGGTCCATGAAGGAGACCACACGCTCTGCCGACATGGGGGACGAGTGGAAGCCGGCGGCGGCCAGCAGAGGAGCCGTGTGCAGGGGAAGAGCCGACTGAGCCGCGTTTAGGATGAACAGCTCGCTCCAACTCAGACGCAGCAATGCCACCTGATGGGGGAGGGGAGTGGGGGGGGGGGGGGTTTAGAAAGGGGTCAAACATACTGTATTTATCTCTTTAAAGATTATTTAACCTGTAGAGGGAGGGGCGGGTAGGAGGTTAAGAATGGGGGTCAAACATACATTTCATTGCAACCCAATAGATAGAACACCTTTGGGATGAATTAGAGTGGAGACTTAAGAGCCAGGCCTTCTCAGCAAACATCAGTGTGAGACCTCTTGAAGAATGGTCAAAAATTCCCATAAACACACACCATCATCTTGTGTGTGTGTGTGTGTGTGTTCGTGTGTTTGTGTGTGTGTGTGTGCGTGCGTGTGTGTGTGCTTGTGTTTATTTCTGTGTTTATGTCTGTCTGTCTGTCTGTCTGTCTGTCTGTCTGTCTGTCTATGTGTGTGTGTGTGTGTGTGTGTGTGTGTGTGTGTGTGTGTGTGCTGTGTGTACTGACCTGCTCTGAGACGGGCAGCTCTGGGAAGTAGGGGATGTTCCTGGCCCACTCGATGGTGCTGAAGAGGAGCCGCGCTGCCAGCTCACAGATGCTGTCGATGCCCATCACAGACGCTCCGCTCTGGCTCTGGCTGTAGGGAGTCCCATACCTTTCAATCCCCCAAAAAATAAATATAGTTTGAAAACATGATCAATCTTATAGCTTTGTTTTTACTATTTCTTAAATGCAATTTCTAATTTCTAATCTTGATGTAGGTCCCTCACACATCAATATTTTTTCTCATCAATCAAAAATAGCATTCTTGCACCGATGGTCTCATTTGCTGTTACATGTAATTTATGATCATCAGAGGGAAAATGGGACAGTTTCAGAAATATTAAAAAAAGTTCTCTGCAGTTACTTTAATGTTGTTACGCTGATTGTCTATGCACTTTTGATTGTTATGTTTCAAAATGACAATAAAAGAATAATAAATGTGTGTGTGTGTGTGTGTGTGTGTGTGTGTGTGTGTGTGTGTGTGTGTGTGTGTGTGCGTGCGTGCGTGCGTGCGTGCGTGCGTGCGTGCGTGTGTGTGTGTGTGTTTGGTTTGAATAAAAAAAAAAGGTTGCTCCATACCGGCTGTTGTTAGGGTACGGCTCGGCCCGTAGAAGCTGAGAAATGAGCTCCGAAATGGGCTGTCCGTTGAAGTAGTCGGCCCCTATGTGGCCCGGCACGGTTCCTCCTAAGCCCCCCGCTAACGGGTTGGGACTGATGCCGGAGTGGGAGGGGGGGATGCGGCCACGCTGGACTGCTATAGGGATAGAGAGGGGGGAGACAGAGAGAGACTGAGAATAAGATTAAGTGGATGGAATATGTTGATGTAATGTTTCAAATGTGGAAAACCTTTTTTTTCAATAACTTTTCAGATTTGAGAATTTTGTCTATTTTCAGTTTTGAGATTTTTTTTGTCTATTTTTCTTCTATAACATGTCTTCTTTCACGTAGTACTATATATAAAAGGTCCGACATGTACATTGAGACTTACAGACTGAGAATAAGATTAAGCGGATGGAAAATGCGAAAACCAATACGTAATCGTTCGGCTGCTACAGGTAGAACGCAGGAGGAATGTGGCACAGAACAGGTGGAAAGGATAGACAGATTATTATGGTCTGGATTCAACACTGGACCAGATAAAATAAAATAAAAATAAATAAATAAAAGCTGTGCTCAAGTTGTATTGTTGTATTGTTGATAAAAAAATGTCCAGCCCTGGTCAGTTTTGAGAAGTTTTGTCTGTTTTGCTTCAATAACACGTCTTCTTTCATACTAGTATAAAGCAAAGGTCAGAATGTACATTAAGGTATGTGTGTGTGTGTGTCCATGTCTCGGTTCAAGGTGAAAAAGACATTTTATTTCCAGGTAATGTGGAAACAGTCGGACCTGCGTCATGGTTGCGTAGGCCATGGTTCATTAATAACTGTAAGGCCCAATATAACCTCAGGCATACTCTAACATTACGTATGGGACAGCTAGTCGTATCCGCTAACACAGGCTGAAATACAATACGGTTAAGTTATACATGCACAGGGGGCTAGAATATGGTTACAAATGAGTTTTTAAAATAGTTTTTGTTGTGGTAAATAAATGTAAGAAATGAAATATGAGAGGAAAGCTTGGAAACCTAACTAACTTACCCTTGTCTCTTGGCAAAAATCAACAAAAAACTCAACTTCTAAAGCAGTCACATCAACTAAACTTTCCATACTCATTCTTAGCACTATTCTGAAGATTATTGCAGGTGGATTTGTTCATATGTTGTGAATTGTCTGATTTATGATACATTTTGTTCTTTATAAAAAATGCTGTTGAAAAATGTATTTGTAAAATTAAAAAATATCAAATATCAAAGATCAGGAATTAGACTTAAAATCACTATTATTAATTGGATAATGTGTATAGGCCTATATAGTTTTAAGTCAAAAATGATATTCCAGTTGAGTGCTTTCATAGGGCAGAAGAGTGAACAAGTCTATTTTTTTGTTGCTATTTATCTACTCTGCAAATCAAACATGTTCGCCTCCATAAGTAAAGGTCGTCAAAAATTTTTATTATCAGTAAGCATATAATCAGTCATTAAATGTAGATATATCTATAGTTTAAGTCTTAAAAAAAGACTTTTCAGTTGTGTCCTGACAGGGCACAAGCATGAACTAGTCTAGAGAACTATTCTACTATGCAAATAAAACATGGTTGCCTACATAAGTCGGTCCCCCCCCCCCCCCCCCCCCCCCCCATCATCCCCCCCTCCTCCCCTCTCGTCCCTGAAGCTCAACAGCTGCATGGGTGTGAAAACACACTGCGGTTTACACTGTAAATATTGTGCTTAGGTCACTGGCAAATGTCACTGGCTGTTTTTTCTACAGAAGTCAGGGCTTTTTCTCTGCAACTTACCCAAATCTAATGTTTATGTATTTGTGCTTGTGCCTGTGTGTGTGTGTGTGTGTGTGTGTGTGTGTGTGTGTTTCATGGTGCATGTGTGCGTGTGAATGTGTGTGTGTGTGTGTATGTGTGCTTGTGTGTGTGTGCTTGTGTGTGTGTGTGTGTGTGTGTGTGCGTTTGTTTCGCTGTGTTTGTGTGTGTGTGAATCACATGTATGTTGGTGCGTAAAGGAGAGCATATGATTAATTTAATCATGCATTTACTGAAAGTCTGCCTTCTGTAAATCAGTACAATTTGCTTGTACCCGAGCAAATGCATAAAATCAAATCAAATCAGTTTTATTTGTATAGCCCAAAATCACAAATAGCATTTGTCTCAATGGGCTTTACAGTCCATACAATATGATACAGTATGGTACAATATGACACAACATGATAAAATATGAAACAATATGACACCCTGCCCTTACACCCTTAGCTCGGCTGAGAAAAAACTCCCAGTAAAAAACCCTTTACCGGGATTAAAAAAAATAGAAGAAATCTCAGGGAGAGTTGACAGAGTAAGGGATCCCTCTCCCAGGACGGACATGCTGCAATAGATGTCATTGGTAGAGAAAAATCACGAAGGATTTTGATCATTGTCCAGATGTTTAGATGGTAATACTAAAGAAAAGTGCAAATAGTGTGGATGCAGGACGAATTCAGATGATGCCAGAGGATCCACACCAGCATGAACAAAATAGCTATATAAAAATAGTATTCTTTGAACTGATGGTCTCGTTTGCTGTTACATGTCATTTATGATCATCAGAGGAAAAATGAGACTGTTTCAGAAATATTGAAGAGTTCCTTGTATGAGGTTTAAATCATGTCTTTTAGCATGCTAGTCGCTAACAGCATAAAAGCAGTGAAAAGTGGATTTATCTGAGATTTTTTTTATGTTGAAAATGTCCACCTGTTGTCTCTGGAAAAATTACTTAAGAGAGCGAAACAAAACAGCAAAGTTGTGGGCTGTAAAACCGAAATATTCGAATGAGAAATGCTAAAATGGTTCAGATAACTGATACACAATACTATGTCATGTGATTATTTTCTGAAACACTTTTCACATGTAGCCCTTTATAGTTCAGTAACTTCTACCACTGTGAAATGTACAAGTATGTTCAGCGTTATAATCTTTTTTTTTTAATCTTTATTTATACAGGTAAATCCCATTGAGACCGGAGACTCTTTTACATGAGACCTTTTCCTATTCCCACCTTACCATTCACACACACATTCATACACCGATAGCAGCAGGCTAACTATCGACATTCACACGAGGCAAGGTGAGTGAAATGTCTTGCCCAAGGACACAGCAACCATGACACAAGTGGCAGGGCGGGGAATCGAACCGCCACCCCCTCCGATCATTGGCCGACCTGCTCTACCACCTGAGCCACAGTCGCCCCTTGTATTCTCCCTCACGTGTCCATCTCCAATCTTATAAACAAACACCTTTAACTGGCTGTGTGCACACGGATGACAGAGCTCTGACTGTTGGTACCTTCTTTGCGCATTCCAACCCGGAAGCATTTCTTCAGGCGACAGTATTGACACTGGTTGCGATGGTGCTGGTCGATTTGGCATTCTCGGTTCGATCTGAAAAATTAAAGATTAAAAAAACGTTAGGATTTATACCATAATTTTGCATCCATTTATCTAGGTATTTATCTATCTGTCTGTCTGTCAGTTCTATCTATTTGTTAGGTTATTTCTTCACACACGTTTCTTATATAGGTATTTTTCTTCTTTAGAAAAACGAAACAGAAAACTGCTATCAAAGGTGCTCCGAGGAACATTCAGTTTGCGTTAATTCTTTCACACGCTTTGGAGCGGTAGTGTTTTTACTATGCCAGCTATAGTTCCATGGTGAGCCAACCCATGACAAAGACATAGTGAAAACTATATAAAAATAGCATTCTTTGCACTGATGGTCTCGTTTGCTATTACATTTAATTTATGATCATCAGAGAAAAAACAAGACTGTTTCAGAAATATTTAAAAGTTCCTCGTAGCACCTTTAAGATCCCAATAAAATTGTAATTAAGTGAAACAAAAAAATCTAAATAGGGTACTTAGACGCATGTCACCTTACACCTTGTCACACTGTGAAAAAAAAAAAAAAAGTGTTACATTTTGTGATAGTAAGTTACCATAAAATACTTAGAAAATCTTTGCAAGTGTTCAGTAAGGAACTCCACTGTTTATATCAACCCCCATTCTCTCCCCCACTGACCCCTGTGTGGAGTGAACTGTGGCTGAACAGCTATCAAGGCCGTGACCTCTGTAAATCATTGGCTCTACTCGCCCTTGTTGCAGTGGCACTTCTAGACACATTTTCCTTGGGGGGAGGCATGTAGTATAGTTACTTTATGAGAGGGACACATTCAACCTTTTTAGTTCAGTTTTAATAGCACCCTAATAGTTTTTGTAAATGCACAAAAAACACACATGTACAATTACTGCCTTTTTGCTCGTTCATATTTTACTACCTTAAGCTAAAAACTATAAAAAAAAATATGTATTTTAAGAGAGACACTGATGCAATATGTAAGTGTACATTCGAAATGCCAGGAAACATTTATTTTGAAATCGCTCTATTAGGATTTTTTTTGTTGTGCAATTTTTTGTTATTTTATCATTGAAAATATTTGATTTTACTTTGGAGAAATTTACTATTTGGACTTTTTTTTTTAAACGATAAAAAATCGCTTCTTTGTACTTGATACATTTGAGTATCATAATGGCCATATTCCATATTCACAAGTGTACATTTACAGAAAAGAAACCGCTGTTTACATGGCAATTTCTTAGTCGCAAAAATGATCTTAACCGATTTAATATTGAGGTATTTTTGTTGTGCATGTAAACGTAGTCAATGTAAAGGGGGCTCCTGTCCTTTGCTGCCCCCCCCCCTCACCCCCTAGAACCGCCTATCTATGACTTGTTGACTTTTCCATGATTTTTACTCTTTTTTTCTAAGACTCCGATACCACAGTTATTTGTTTAACAAGAAAACTGGCTATTGGCTGATTTCGACAATCGTCTTCACTATTTTACGCTTGACAAAAAGCTTGACAAACTTGACTCAAGAAAGGCTCCTTCCATTCAGCGTTAGTGCATTATTATGTGGAAGAAAATCACATATAAACACAAGTCGAGAGCAGTCGACGAGAGAGCAGAGAATTGAGTTGCAATACAATGTTCCTGTAGTAGAGAATAATCGGAATGTTGACCTTCTCAGGCAAGATATCTTCACATGACTGACCTTCAGGGCTTTCAGTTTTCTCTTCTTCTCTCTCTCTCGTTCTCTCCCTCGCTTGTTTTCTCTCTCTCATCATCACTCTTGTTGCTTCTCTCTCCCATTCTGTGTTTGTGTGTCTCTCTCCCTCTCTGTCTATCTCATTCTCTCTCTATCTCTCTCTCTATCTCTCTGTATCTCTCTCTCTGTCTTTCTCTCTCTCTCTCCTTCTTTCTCTCTCTCTCGTTCTCTCTCTCTTTCTCTCTCTGTGTCTCTCTCTCTCTCGTTCTTTCTCTCTTTCTCTCTCCGTCTCTCTCTCTCCCAGTTCTTCCCAGGGCTGTTTGCAAAACGTATCCAAGGTTGAATCATACTATTTCAGAGTGAATAATGGATTAATCTGCTGCCCACAACGCGACTGAAGAAATACCACAAACTCACACACACACACACACACACACACACACACACACACAGACAGACACACACACACACACACACACACACACACACACTTAAAGGCCTACTTCACCGGTTGGAATATGAAGGTGTATTGAATTCTGAGATCCTATGTAGTATAAATGTGCAAAACATGTATCTTACTGTGACATCACAGTAAGAGAAATGTAGGTTTAGACAGTGAGACCATAAAACACTCTTTCTGCCTTTTCTCAGGCTAGGTAGAACCAATTTAATTTTTTTTTGCACATTTATACTACATAGGATCCCAGAATTCAATACACCTTCATATTCCCACCGGTGAAGTAGGCCTTTAACGCTGCACTGTTTGTTACCATGAGCTTTCATTTTCTGTTGATTCTAGTGCCCCCTGTCAACCAAAGCGGTACTGATTTTACGACACCAGCGCGTGTCTGCGGCTTCTGCATTTGTTTAGGAAGCGAGTGAAAGAGAGACGGCAGGATGCATGGCCATGAGGTAATGTATTTATATGTGATTATGTCAGATTAATAATGGTAATATGAGCATGGTGAAGCAAGGTAAACTTTCATTTAGAATCATTCATAAACATAGCACTTTCCGGTCTGCCTGTCGTACATCGTTAAGTCTGTGTTGGCGGGGATTCTGACCCGAGTAAAGACATCAATAAAAAATATATAAAAATAGCATTCTTTTCACTGATGGTCTCGTTTGCTGTTACAGGTCATTTATGATCATCAGAGGAAAAATGAGACTGTCTCATAAACATCCAAAAGTTCCTCGAAGTCGGTTTAATTACGCTTGTTTGTTAGGAAGAAGTATTTTGAACTTGTGAAAAAATAGATCCTTAATATCATAGGTTAGGGGTCAGGGGTTAGGGTTAGAAATGGATGAAATACGTCAAATATGTGTCCGTTAACTCTATAACTATACAAAAAAATCTACTCTAAGCAACATAAGACATAAGCCAGCCCTTTTGGCATGTTTGTGTACACGGCCAATTCTTCTGCAACTGCAACCAAATCTACCCTCGGGTTCTAATAAAGTCATAACCCTTTCTTACCTGCAGGAGTAGTTGAGATTCCTTCTGATGCTCCTCTTGAAGAAGCTCTTGCAGCCTTCGCACGTGAACACTCCGTAATGTTTCCCACTGGATTTATCTCCACAGACTCCACAGTCGACCACACACGTTTTGTCTTCGTCCCCGACTTCCACATCACTGCTGCCGGCTTGAGGCGAAACGTCCTCCTCCTCCCTACGCAGGTACGAAGCCGCTTTCTCCCCGAGTCCGTTGGTATTATTATTATTATTATTAGTTTCCCCGTTAGGGTTTCCCCATCCCCCGCTCACCATGGCCATATTCTCTCACTCACACACACACAGCGACTTGTGGGGTGGATCATACACTCATAGACAGACG